>JAHZNA010000028.1:0-67235 GCA_027743935.1 Sinodicranocentrus sp. ZH6
CAACCCTTTCATTAGTTTTTAAAGTATTATAGATATGAATACAAATGAACACACGAGAGAGTAAAAACTGAAAATTTAACGATTGACGATGTATATTGTCAAGATGCGGATGTATAGTACATCAGGTAATGGTAATTAAAGTTAGGTAATTTTATTTCTTTAATTTACGGCGTGCGTAACAAAATGAAGAAAACGGCATGAAACGAAAAATTCATTTCTCAGGAACTCCTCAGTCCCTAAAGTTTTGCGTGGCCGTTGACTAATTTCGCGTGCATGTCCATTTCTTCAGCTGTATCCGAGCCTATTATTATTAGCTTTTATTGCAGATCTCAAAAAGACATTACAAAAATGTTGTAGGATCCATACTAGGCTAGAAAAAGGTTACAATGTCAGGTGAATACAGGGGGGAGTCAAAAAATTAATTTTCAAAACAGCATTTAAATTAATACAATTTATTTGAAGAGTACATCTTTCCACGAAAGTGTGATCGATGATTTTAAAAACGCATATGAATTTACAATGGTGTTAGAAATAGTATTATCGCTTAACGCTAATCTCTCAATAATGCTCTCTCTCTCGCTATAATTAGGCTTCTTACAATTAGGTCAAAAAAGGGATAAATTTTTCGTTCTTAATTAAACTTTTCAAAGCCATGTGTCGTTTGTACAATTTCTCCCTTGTTTGTAATCCGTTTTATGGTAATTCTATGTTACTTATGCTTGTGTATGATTTGTTTCTGGCATATTTATTGTTTATTGACATAACTTGAAATTTTGTATTTTTCTTTCTGATTTGGTTACGACTTGGTTTGTGTAATTGATATTATATGTTTTTTTGGATCGGCCTACATATTGTATTGTATATAATTGGACTTCCTTTTGACTGTCTCTCTCTAAATGGAATACGGTACCACGGCACAAGAGTGTCTATGGTGTTATTATTGGGAGATCAATTACGTAACTGAAGTTTTCATAACACTTAAATAAAACTGACTTTGAATTTGAACAATGTATTTGACAGTGCTCTTATAAACAATGCAAAAGGCAGGATATGTGTTTTCTTCTAACCATTAATACCTTCATGTCTTTTCTATTCAACCAATCTTGTATCTACGTTATAGTTATTATGACATCTTTAAGAACTGATCGGTTAGCCAAGAGAAAGATAGCCAGGCTGGCAACATTTTTTTAGGGGTTAACAATTATTGTTCAATCAATTAAAAAGGGTTTATAAGGGTGCGTATAACTGCTTGTCATTGGTTAGTTACCTTACTGAGGAAAACCCCTGGCCTACAGTTTCCCATTTTTGTATATGGAGTCAAACCAAGGTTATTTAATACGGTATTTCACATTGACAAGCTCCGTCTATCTATGCACTCTATTCTAGTTCAGTCTTTCAAGCCAAAGTGATCCCGTCTTTTTGGGTTTTTCCATAAAAACGCCATCTACTCAACGCTAATTCAATGGAAAAAACCCAAAAGTCACTTTGGCTTGAAAAAGTCCTAACTTGGCACCTGCTACAACAGTACTATGGATATTTAGGGAGGAGGTGTGGGTTTTTTGTAAAATACCATATATTTCCCCGTTTTAAAGACTTTCACAATACCTCTCGCATCCCTGTAACCAAACGTTACACACCCAATTTGTTTCTTCAAACTATGGATTTTATTACCAATAACCCCTCGCTCATTCAACATCCGGATCCGATCTGGAATCCGGAAACCTCCCAAGTATTTACTCCAGATCATCTAATGACATGGAGGAATTGTATTGTATTGTATTGCAAACTTTATTAACGTGACATAGAGCAGTAACATGTAGAAGAAATACATGTAGTAGAACATGATGGTATTTTTTTCTTTGGAATATAGAGCCATTAAAAAAATTCCTAGATTATCGCTATTCATATCATATCTTACATGTATACAGTTCTGAAGTATAATTCCGAAGTGTGTGTAAGTAAAGCCAGCCGGAAGACAATGCTTACCCCAGAACCATCTAGTGTGCGCAATATTGAACGGTTGAAAGTTGCTGTCACCGTGTGCACTTTGGACATGGCCAGGTAGTGAGCGCTGATATGACAGAAAATGAGACAAATCATTCCTCCTTTTCGCCGTCCGTCCGTCAGTCAGTGAGTGAGTGAGTTGAGTGAGTAGATATAAGTTAGCTTGAGTTGTGTGGTAGAGCAGAGACTAGTGTGTAAAATGTTGAAATGCAATGGTAGCATGCAAGTGGATTTTCGTCAAAATTTTTGCTTACTTTGCCTGTCCATCCATTCCGTTTGATTTTTTTCTTTTTTTCTCCTCTCTCCACCATCCATCCACAATTGTACATTAGTGTATTGTACGTGTGTGATGTGTGGTATATTGCATACATTACAGCAACAGCGAGTTTTTTGGAAGGAAGAACAGGAACACAGGAGGAGCAAGTATTTTTTCTGGCTCGACCGACAACTTAGCCATTTGTAATAATGAATGTGTAGTAGTGAGTGTAAGTAAGTAAGGTAGGATGAAAGAGGGCCTTGTTTTTGACTCACACTTGTTAAAGTTAGCTGACTAGAGTGTGTGTATATTTTTGTGTATTGTATTTGTTGTATGCGTATTAGCAATATGCAATAGAGAAATATTATTATTGTAGTCGTAGTAAGTACGAAGATAGTGAAGAGTCAGTTAGTCAGTGCGGTGGTTTTTGTCTTATGTGTTGTACGTACATCTCACTCGGCTAATGTATTCATTTTTTACTCAGGCTGGTTCAATAGTAGTAGCAGTTGTAGTAAAGTAAGTAGTACTGGTGCAAGTATAAATCCTTCTATCAAAAATCTAACTCTTTTTTTGCAGCTCTTGTAATAGAGAGACTGCTGTTTACTTTACTGTTTTGTTCTCGTCTTCTTCTTGGTCATTATTGGTTCGTGTCTGCGATAAAGTGAGTTAATACATTATCCAAAGCAAAGGGCGAAGAGAATTAAGAAGAATCTTAAAAAATAAGTTGCAACATCTATTGAACGAAACTACACGAAAAAATATATATGCAGCTAATTGATAATTATGATTTAGTTTGTTGTGACTTTTCGATAATTGATAGTTACTTCTATGATAATTGTTTTCATTGGTGGCTACTCCTGACTCCTTATCTTGTCGTTGTAGCTAGAACACATATCAAAGGATAACTGTTGACTGTGTAATAGGATTTGCGCAAAAGTATAAATGAGCAATAATTGCTACTACCTAATTTATCTCATGTTTGTTGTTAAGTAGTGGTGGAGGAGGTGATGGTAAAATCAGTAGGATTTATATTTTGGTGTGTTGAGTCATTCGTTTTGTGACATGATTAGATTTGTCCTTAGATAAGTCTGGGTGATTACTACTACTGATCGTTACTGCTGCTACTATCAGCTATTGCCTGTACTATTGTTGTGCTGTGTTCGCTCAAAGGATTGTTGTTATTGATTAATTTGATATCGTTGAAGATTCATTGTTTTTCTGTACATATTCAGTTGGTGGTAGTGAGTCATCTGATATTGGATAAATCAGTCAGTGGTTGAGAACCCTTTGTCGCCTGTCACCTGTGTTGTCGACTCATTTCTCCTTGGAAAGTCTCGAATCGGTGGAGACTTTGGATAGAGTTATCAACGCTTTGTAAAGGGATATCGTAGTCATTGGATTTTGGTTGACAATAGTCACCCGTGAAGCAGAATTAAGATGGTCCTGTCGCAGAAACAGCGGGAAGAGCTGTAAGTAAAGCATTTGTTGGAGTACTTGTTATTGTCTTTTGAACATTAAAGGATTATGTAATTTACTACTTCGCTGTATTGTATTAACTTGAGAATAGACAATAGACGAGCTATAAAAATGAAAAATATAAATGCGTTTTATCTTTAGGTTACTGCTACAGTGAGAGGTTGTGTGTTAGTCAATGCTGATGTAAATTTTATTTTACTACAGCTGTAGCTAGTGTAGCTAATCAATGTATTTATTGTTATGTAATTGTATGCCTACTATCACTAAGTATATTTGTAGGTTCTAGAATCTCATAAGAGGAATTGAGTTGACAACCACAACCTAGCCACTAGCTATTCTTTTTTTAAATTGAATTTATTGATATTAAGCTCAAACTCAAAACTATCTTGTAAAATAACACTATCAACTATTCGTACATGGATGACATTTGGTAAATCAAATTAAACCAGCAGACATTGTAGACAACGGAGCATAATGAAATGCAAATATTTTATAATTTTAAGTACAATATCAGTTTTAAACAGCTTCCACTTTTTCATACATAGTCCCTTTTCCATACTCCGTTGCTTATTTATTATTCATTAGTTTATTTTGTGCTGGTTATCGCGTACCAGTTGTATAGAATTATTTCGAACTCGTCCCACCGAATGAGAAGTTTGATTAATGAGATAAATATAGTTTTTATTGTAGCCGTAGTAAGTTTGTTGCTGTCCAATAAGCTTAAAAAGATTTTACTTTTTACTAACATTTCGTACTACTGGTACGTCGTACGTCTGTGTTTTGGTTTGTTAGTAATCTGCCATAGTTATATTCAGATTTTGCAGAGAATAATGTTTTGTTTTGTGACAAGTTAGGGATTTGGAATGTCGAAGTTCTGAATTTTCAATGAGTTTGTATGGTTTGAATCTTATCTGCGAGGGAACACCGGAAGTACAAAGGTTTCATTAAAAATCAGATATAGTTAATATAAAATTTTCGTCACTTACTACTGTCAGTCAGTGCTTTTGAATTACGCTGTAGTTAAACATAAAAAATATCAAACTACCACTAGTATTTCTCATACTCAGTTCCATCTATCAGTTTCAAATATTTAAATCATTATGATTAAATATTAGGGAAGGTTAACTAAATTAGTTCACCATTCATTCACTCCTTGCATCATTGCATCGATCAGCTGTATTGACAACTGAAAATGATATTAGGGTGGGGTCTAGCATATAGGTGGTTCTATCGATTTTTCACGAGTTCTGTCAATAGTGATCAATCCATGCTACGAAATTACAACATTGTGTATGGTCATTCCGCACCGGCATTTTTAAGTTTTGTCTCTTCTTCTAATACGCTCACTTGTCAACTTGAATAGCCGTTGGTAGTGATAATGAGCCCCTTTTATTTTTCTTATTTTAATACCAAATGTTTTTTTTAAATATTTTAGCAACCGAGCTATTGCGGATTATATGAACAGCTATGGATACCATGAATCACTAGAGATATTTTTGAAAGAGTCAGATCTTCCTTGTGATCTTGGCGATAAAAAGTATGTTGGACTACTTGAGAAGAAGTGGACATCTGTTATACGACTTCAAAAGAAGGTGCTAAAAATACTAATTCAACTGATATAAATAACATGACACATCTATAATGAGATTGCTTACTGTCCCTATTTCTATATTTCTCAACAGGTAATGGAATTGGAAGGTAAATTGGAACAAGCTGAGAAAGAGTATCTTGCTGGAGCGCCAACGCGTGAAAAGCGATCGCCATCTGAATGGATTCCACGACCTCCTGAGAAATTTACACTCCGAGGTCACAGAGCTCCAATCAATCGAGTTGCATTTCATCCGGTGTATTCCTTAGTTGCGAGTGCCTCCGAAGATGCGACAATTCGAATCTGGGATTTCGATACTGGTGATCATGAAAAGACTTTGAAAGGGCACACTGACTCTGTCCAAGACGTGGCATTTGATAACACTGGAAAGTGGTTGGGTAAGTTAGATATGCAGTGGTTAAGTATCACACCAAGCTTATATCCCTACATTATAATAAAATAATTGTAAAACTAATAACCACTTTGTTGTATGTTAACCGATTTGTGAAGGAACTGATAACAAGAAATCTCCGGGACCATTTTTGGCATCTGGAAGTCGTGACAAGGTATGGAAACCAGTAAAGAGTATGAAAATATTTTCAGCAAAGATGACATTGACACTTTCATTGATAATTGTGTTATGGTTGTGCCTTGCAGACTATCCGGATTTTTGATATAGGTTCTCAGAGCTGTGTTATGGTACTTGTGGGTCATGACAATTGGGTTCGAGGTTTAACTTTTCATCCAAGTGGTAAATTTTTGCTATCAGTAAGTGATGACAAAACGCTTCGGGTCTGGGACTTAGCTAACAAGCGCTGCCTGAAGGTCTTAGAGGCTCATTCTCATTTTTGTACTTCCTTAGGTAACTAAATTGTTCAAGACCAATCCTTTATAAATTTGGTGACTTTTATAATCAAGTTATTCTTCATGACCTTTCATTTTCTGGTTTGCAGATTTCCATCGGTCGTACCCGTATGTAGTCACCAGCAGTGTAGATCAAAGTGTCAAAGTTTGGGAGTGTCGCTAGCCTACATATAACTATTATATATTATATATATATATATATATTCTATTCTAAACTAACTACAGTGTGGATGCCTATGTTGATTTTTGTCAATTGTATTGTATTGTATGTAAAGCTGAACTGTGTATATGCCCTCGCCCCAGCATAAAATAATTGTACTATAACTTGCACTGGCATTTACCGCATCAGCATTAAACAGGGACAGCCAGCGGAGCCGTTTTTGCGCCTGCTGATATACTCTAGCCGAAGTAGTCTAGCTATGAAATGAAAAAAAGAGATACTACGGAAGAGTACCTTATGAATGTTCATACTCACACGTCTTTTAAATTCTGTTCTGTCATGATTCATTCATGCTGTATGTAATAATAAGGACCTTCTAATAAACTCTTTTTAAGATGATGCGAACTGAATAAAGCTTGTACAGAATATGTTGAAAGTAAGAAAGAATATATTTTTAAAAGGATGGTTTTTCTTGTTCACTGTTGTGTACACTTTTTAGCACACTTCACATATGACGACCGACAGATAGACGAAGAGTAAAAGGTTTGTCATGGATTTTGGCACATGGCTTTTTCCAATTTGACTTTTAATATATTTTGCTCTCAGCAGCAGGAGCATCCTTCTCATCGTGATGCTAGAGAATTTAGGTGTGTAACACTTATTTTTGCTTGTGCGTAATGCAATATGGCATGTTGTTGTGGTTGTGTTGTGATGTAGTAAAGGCTTATTATATTACTACCTATATTCCATCACTATTACTAGCACCGTTGCATGTACATCTTCTACTGCTAATGATAAATACACATCTTCTACAGCATCACTGTGCCAATGTCAGAGAAGGCATGATTTGCTTATACTTGGGCAATCCCCCTTACCATCTTTTTTAAACTGAACTTGCCAAGGCAATCAAACACTACAAATCCCTGAACACCTCAGTCACTAACTCAGATGCTTCACTTAAACACTGAAATGAGAAAATTACTTGCTTAATCGAGACTTATTCTCATTCCAGAAAGATCCGTTCATCAAATCCGCTCTCTGCGTTTTTGCACCGCTGCTCTATCTCCTCTCTCTCCGTAGTTTGCATAAAGCATTAGACTCACAAAGCCAATCCAACAAAATTTGCAAGTAAAATACAATTTGATATTGTATTGTGTTTTCCTCCACGAATTCACGCTCTCCTCAAGAACAGCATAAGCCACGCTTGCGCTCCCATGGCGTGCATTGAGGTCCAGTTGGACACAGTTGGAAGAACGAAATAGCGTTGAATGCGCTATCACGAAAAGTCACTTGGCAGTGAAAGCGTGTATGAAAATTGTGTTTGACACTCAACATACGTCGTAGAGAAGTTCATTATCAGTGAATTTTAGTGAGACTGGTTATTGTGTCCTCTGCAAACTGTATCATCTTCGTGTGAAACGTTTGTTTGCACATAAAATCCTTTGATTAAGAAAACTAGTATGAAATCCTCCATTTAGTCCGTACAGAAAATCTTTATTTACCGATTAGTGCTTCTACGAGATTTTCCAGTTGCTTCAGAAGAACAAAAAACGACCCTCTTGAAGTTTTAGTAAAATCATGTTCCGACTACTTGCAGACTACACCAATGCGCCTTGTATTAGTACGTGCTCAAGTATTTGCCATTCATTCAATTATTCATGAAAGTCAACATGGACCTATTTATAATTATTATTAACATCAGTTCCGTCAGCGTCGAACAATATCCTCAGTGCCAAGGTCAAAGAGTAAATAAGTGTTAAAAATCTTTAGACCTGCCATTTTTCAATATAATCTCATTAAAACAATCATCTAAGCTGCCACCTTCTAATCCGCGTATATGTCAATCCAAACGCGTTGCTCGCAACAGGGGTAACGAGCTTACAGAAGATATTTGCAATATATCTTCGCCTGCCATTTAGTATATAATATTAGTATTATTATTTGCACTTCAGTTGTTTCAGTCAGTACAGTACGTAAATTAATCCAATGCAACACCAACGGTCGTTGAAGGAATTTTATCAGCGTTCGCCTGATAGACACGTTGGCGGTGAGACGCCTGGAGATCCGCGATCAGAGAACACATGCACCAGTAGTAAACCCAGCGGTGGAAGTGGTGGAGGTGTGAAAAGGTTTCTTAATCGTGCGTTTGGTAATAATTATTCCAAGAAACTTGCAAACAACACGGAAAAAGGAGCTCACGCCGGTTCAAATCCTAAAATCTCACAAGCTCGCTCTGAAGAGGATATTAAAACTGGTAATCGGTTCCTGGGCAAGAACAACACTGCGCAAAAACCAAATGCAGCTAATGTAACCAGTAAAATCGGAAAACCTCCAAAAATTCCTAAAGAACCTAAGAACGTGGAAGAGAACGAGGAAGACCCCTCCATACCTGTTTCGGTAGCAGCAGCTATAGCCGCCTTGGAATCCATTCAAAAACCTCAGCAGGTTGAAGAAGAAAATTCGTCTGCTCCGGTTGCCTCCAACTTTCAGAAATCTACGAGTAAACCTTCAAATACCACCACGAACATGGGTAATTCGTGTTCCTACAACGTGAAACAACTTCCCCAAGATAATAATATGCAACAGGCACAAAAGCTATCGCAGCTCCACAATATTAAGGTAACGAAAATTGACACCGTTTTGTTTTTGTGGAACCAAGCTTGAGAATATCATAATTTCATTAAAATCTATGCAGCACATGCATAATATGTACAGTGTATGTAATTTTCGAACCCGGATGGAAATTATGCATGCAAATCCATGAATATATGAAATGTATCCGTTTTGTTTATGAATCAGCTTGATATATGCGTCGCATTATGCGTATGCACATGTCATGGCAATTTTGAAGCAGATGCAGATTACGTTAGTATAGAGTTACATTTCGATCCAATTAACTAATTAAATTCATGCTTAGAATATAAACACTTTCATGAATGCATTTGACATTTTGCCTCTCCGGATCCGCTACAGAAAGCCTGAGAGGTTTTCTGTCTTCGCTGAATAAACATCTATAGCGACTTCTCCGCATGGCATATTGGAGTCAGGCAGGATTGTGTTGTACCTAACCTCGTATAATCCCGATAAAAGACCTTGCAAAAACATTATTTAGCAGTTTAAAATACAAATGATTATAATTATGATTGACATTGCTTGGCTTGATAAATTTGGCGTTCAGCTCTGGCTGAAGGTTTTATTAAAGCTATATAGTAATCACATTTGAAAATCAAAATGGGCCAATAAGCCTGCGCAATTGTGCGCACACTCGCACACTTACAAAAAACTGGCTTAAAAAGCACTCAGATCCTAATACCGAGGAGAACACATTCTATGATGAATGTTTGCTTTTGTGGTCACCACAATTCAATCACAACAACTTGACCAATCTTCCGTATCCATCCTAAGTCGCCATTCATCCACATATTATTATATTATAGTTCTTTGCCATTCGCCACACTCGTCATATATGTCATCACTTTCCATTTACGTTTTCGTATATCATGGCATAACGCGTGTAATGTGACAAATGTCTACCAAGTTTGTTGCATGAGTGCATTTATTTATACGTGCGCCTTTAATTATGCATATCTGCTAATAGATTAACCATATAATATTTTTAGATTTATAGTTCAGAATTCTTCCGATTAATCTATTGTATTTGATCTTCTCTTGTCAGCATGATTTTATTGATACCTTTGTTGTGTTGTGGAACTTCGTAGTTGAATAGGATCTTTATGCTAGTGACACTAGTACAATGACTCTACAGTCATATGTTTAAATTAGATTTTACATGAGAATAAATGAACTGCGTAGGGGTACTTTATCATGCTTAGCCAACCAAATGAACTTTTGGTTTTATCTTGCATGTTCAGAAATTCGGAATCAAAGTTCCTTCTGTCACGCCTTGTTTAATTGCGAATCATAGCCAAAGAACTTTGCATCTACATAGTCATGTGCCCGGTAGGAATTACATTTGGTTGGAATTTCCACAAATCAGCTTTTCGGTGCATGTCAGGTTGTTTCTGCATTTTAAAACTAGACGCTAATCCACTCAAAGGAAAGACAGGAGTTTTTCACCCATGTACATATATATGCCCACAGTAATTTTTTACACCTTTCTTCCGAGCTGCATTGCTCCGTTGCATGTGAATTACAGCAGAACGATTTCTTGATGCCATGTCGCTATTTAAGTAAGTAGAACAGTCGTGCTAGCATGTTTCTAGCTGAATCTGGATCAGTCACCTTGCTTAGTGCAGTTGACGATCTATCCGTTGTATCAGTCCAGTATGGAAATGTTTTAGTTTCGGTAACCGAGTCCACAAACATATCGACACTCTTCATTCATGATTCATCGTCTGAATCGATCCAATAGATTTTTAACAACCAATGTGATGGTTGATGACTGCAGAAAGAAAAAAATTGCATGCATATATGCATCACACATATATCCACACTCTTAATAGAGTTTCCTCAGCTAAATTCAACATTATGTAACCGAATCCGCAAAGCAATAAAAAGTTGAAACATGAGGGTGCGGGTGTATCATGAACGACAATCACTGCTATATATCATTCATATTATGCATGTAATATTTGCATACATATTACTACCACGAACATGTTTTAGCGAGCCAGTCGAAAAATCAAGTTGCACTACTAGTATCACTTGACTTGTTTGTATATTAATAAGTATCCAATATCCAACTAACGTGAAAGAGAATCATCATCATAATCATAATCATTGTCTACTACAAAGAAGGAAGAAATGGAGTGGAATATGCAAGCAAAATACTTCAGCGCTCGCTCCTCAACAGCAGCGTCTCCGTTTCTGTCCTCCAAGCCTCCAATACAAATCCGTTCCATGTATCCAACTTGTTTTTTTCTTCGTCTCAGCGAGCCAGTATTATTTATATGTATATATGCCTGTTGCTTGTTGCGTTGTTGGGAAAAAAGTTGTATTAGCTATTCACTATATGGATATCACAACTCTTTGCATGTCCAACGCTAAGGATGCTGTATGGCGTAAACCATTTTTCGCTAAAGGGTATTTTATCGTTTTTGGTTTTTTCACCAACAACGTGTGATAGATGCTAAAACAGCAATAGCACAATGAGCAAAGGCACGCCACCATCAACAATGTAATCAAACTGCAACATTATATATTCTTGTGGGGCTTACGCACGGTTTCGCCCTTTGCATCGAAAACTTATTAACAATTTGACCGCGCTGATGTTTCATGATGAAACTGTTAGATTTTTTTAGATGAAGGTTGAAGGTATTGCTCCTCTTGTCCTCTTCCCTCAACTATGGAATCTCATATTATAATGAAATGTACAGATGAAGTGGAGGTAGTATAAAGTTTTGGTTATTGCTGTTTTTTTTTATATATCTCCTCGTCTCACTTGGGTTTATTCAATGCTTATTTTGCAAACTTTGTAACGACTTTTACAGGGTATAGTACCAAAAGCCCGACTGAAAAATACCAAAAACTCGATTGACTGAAAACCAATCTGACAGTCGGGTTTCTGGTATTACCTTAGTATGGTAGTACCAGAAACCCGACTAAATGAAGATTGGGACTTGACAATTCTTTAAGTTGGGTTTCTGGAACTACCCTTTATAGATAGGTAATACCAGAAACCCGACTCGGGCATATTGAGACATAAGTCGATCGTAATTGGGGTAACTTGAAAATTCTTTTAATCGGGTTTTTGTACTACCATACATATTATGTAATACCATAAAACCGACTGTTGGATTGTTTTTCAGTCAATCGGGTTTTTGGCATTTTGCAGTCGGGTTTCTTGGCACTACCCACCTTTACAATTTTACATACATTGTTTTTCTTATGAGCGTTCTTTTGCTTTCTGCGTGTCTTCTCCCTCCTTCAATGGTATGTCAGTTAATGGTGACACAATTATTCAGATGGACATGCAAGCGATGTCTAAAATATTAGATAACCTATTCAACTAAACAAGCAGAAGACAAGTCAAGCTTTATTAAACTAAATGGCAAGTGCAACACTGTCTTTGTATCATCCTCATATTCCCACATTTTGCCATCTTTGTAAAAGCGTATTATGGAATGGAACAATATCGTTCATGTACACATCTCCTCATCTGTTGAAGCTTCACATTAAAATGCACATGCATAGCGAATAGGTTTTTTTTGCCAGTTGATTTTTTTGTCAAACCACTGGCATTCGCCTTATGCGAACATGTTTATTATGTCGAAATGTGTGTATGTATGTGTTGGCAATGGAGTTAAAATACAAGGATTGAGTATAGGCATTTGTTTGTACGGTTGCTTCTTTATAATTGTGGGATAATCCGTGGGCAAAGAACTAATTCCACACAGACTTGTTTTCCATGCTGTATCTTCTCTTTGAAAAAAAAATCGCTTTATTGGTTATGGGCACTTCAAGTTTGAAAAAAAATACTCTTTATTTTCGCTATTTACTCAATTAGGTGGCTACACATGGACAGTTTGTATGTTATTAGACGGCCAAACAAGAAATAAACATTATCCAGTGGAATATGTAGGGAGGGTTTTATGCGAAAAATCTGTGCACATCAGTATTGACCATGTTGGCAAACGCTTTGCCCAAACCAAATGGAAGGTAACTTACTGATTTGCATGAATCTCACAGTAAATGGAGGAAAAAACGAGATTTACTTGGTCTCATCCAAGCCAGTAGTTCCAGCAGAAGTGGCAGTGAATGGTGTGAGTTTCTCGTCTCGTCACATCCCCATTCCTGCATCATTATTATTGCAACTGAATAAGAGAACACAGACCGGACAAACCACACAGTGTTGTAATAATAATGTAGTCACTTTGGCTTTTCAAATGTACACAATCAGATAGAGACTGGACTAGGGTGTAAATGCAAAGGCGAGTCTTTCCAACTCACAGAAAATAGTTTCAAGTGAGAGAACAAGAACATGGTTTTCCAACAAGAAGAACTAAACGAGCTCACTCACGTCAAAAAATTCAAGTATTTGATCTGAGTCAAAAGAAGAAATAAGCGACAGTAGAAAGATAGCAACCGGTCAGCAAACGGCTTGTATCACAACGCTCCTTTCCACACTCCCTGGTAAAATATAAAAAAGTGAAGAAGACAAGAGAGAAAAAATAGATTTCAGGAAAAAGTGTGTTGAAGCAATCTAAAAAAAATGAAAGCTGTGTTCGAACGATAAGTTTATGGGACTTTGATGACTTATACATTACTTAGCACTTGACGACAGTGCTATATACACTGGGAATTCCAGAAAGGATCATTTCGTACATTTTTGCAAGTGGGAGCTGTTTGCTTGTGGTGGAGAGTTGTTTCCTTTGAAAGTTTACTGGTTTCATTAGACAAGGATTTTCCCAAGTGAGTGCACAGAAAACTGCGTAATGGGGCAATGGAATATGTGAATATGATAGTGAGTCTGGAAACTTGAACCAGAAATGAGAAGTCTTTAGCAGGCGCTTGCAGACAAGGAAAAAAGATTTTTGTCATGTACAAATTTCTACTCTTGTGAGAACTCCTCAAGGTGCTTTAAAATTGCAAAGGTGGTGCTATATACTTAGTCTATTGTACTGGTCGTAGGAACGACTTCTGGAGTGGGAACGTTGTAATGTGATAATTAGAAGAGTTTATTTCAATAATGTGAGCCGAGCTAGAGAATCCCATAAAGATTGAGTGAAAAGCATTCTTCTAGGTTACACGATATCTTATTCATTGTCAAGGTTTTCCCACATCACATCAGGTGGATAGGAGAGCGAATGGTGCGTATGGATGATATTATGCCGATTATATGCTCAACCAGCACAAAAAGGATCAGTGAAGGAACAGAGCGCAGTTGTAGTTAAAACATCTCATGCACGTGCGTTTCCTCTCTGTCTACACGATCGAGTCATTTTGATATGCATAAAGCAAGTAAATTACTATTAGAATAGAGTCCTCTGGAAAATATTTTGATGTCACTTATTTCTGCAGAAATCACTTTCCCCCCTCTTCTTCAACGTGATCTTTCTCATACTAACTTTTTACTTACTAACAGTTGACTACAACAGTGAGATATTTTTGAGACAGGGACAGATAAATGAAAAAGTTTTTCAAACTTGTGGGTGGTAGTAGAGGCGAGAAGGTAATCTGTTCTGTCTTTCGTATGAAATTCTCATGTATGCATTTTTCGTTCATTCTAATTGTCTCTTTGTGTATGTTGCACGTTTGACACGCTCTTTAAACTGCTTCCTGTGATTTTGCGTTGTGAAGAGATGATGATATTTTGAGGAATACATTACACGTCAAAACTGCTACAATACTTGCAAGTTTTCCATAAGAATGCCATTTTCTCTTTTTGTAGGAACCGGAACTGAAAAGTGAACTGCCTCAAACGAAGGTGAATACTCCGGATTCAATTAAGCTACTTGATAGTAACCTCATGGTGCTTCACGCTAATAACAAGGTAAGTGTGATCATTTTCTTAGTTAGAAAAATGTGGTACGTGCTTAGTTAAAGTTGCTGACAAAGTAATTAAGCGACATATGCCCATCCCAACGATAACAAATCGTGAAAAAAATTTGCTTCGCAGCGTTAAATTACTAATAGGGGGTGGGTCTTATGTATCTTATGCGTGTGTTGGTTCAGTCAGAGTCTAATTCAAGTAAAGAACGAGTCCGTATATCAGAATGAGAAGGAAATCTTTATGCACCCATAATTCAGGATATCTCGAGAATTTTTCATGAATCCCAATAAATTCCTTTGGCAGAGTTCTTTCTGAGTTGTCTAATTTTATGTTGAATATCTCAATGACGCATCTCTCTCTCTTATGGACCAAGTGTAAACAAGAATTTTTTTCGTATCAAGATTCGATGCAATGACATAAATTATAGACATATATATGTCTCCCATTATCTTCTATAGCATAGCTATGTACAACTATCTGCATTTAATTCGTCTCTTTTCTGCCCATGCGCCTCAAATAATGTGTAAATCTGCTGCTTCAATCCCATCAAAATACAAAACGCTCTAAGCTGTCCATCTGCTTTCCTGTTTTCCAAACCATTCCTTAATGGAATTAATTAGTAATTATATATCTGCCAGCAATCAGCAGCCAGCGTGGCAACACGTGAATTGATATGAGCCGAGGATCCACATGAAAAAAAGCATGTTTCGCAAGTTTTCATCTGCTCTCTTGTAATTAATTATCTTGTCTATGAAATTGATGCGGCTAAATACATTCCTATGAAGAGTGTAATTCGATTACAATGATGCGACAATATTCGCCTGATGCTATCTTCATACTTACTAATTTGACACGTGAGTTTTTAGCGAAAAAAATAGGATGCTTTGAGTGCTTCCCTTCTACCTTATTTATTTGCGTGACATTTTTGAGGACAGAAAATATGCAATTTATTGTGATTTTCACACATTTACATGAATACTCTGGTCATCTGGTTGAAAGCTTGATTTTATACTTTGATAATAAAACTCCTGCTGTCGTTTACGCAAATTAGAATGTGGATTTATATTGGATTTCTACTTTGTGAGCATTTCCTCCATTTTAAAGATGACCATCACCCCACGGCTCATGTAAAGGCAAAATAGAAATGCTTTCACTCGATTACAAGCTTATTTACCCCTTGCACTTTTGTGTCGATTTCAACAAATCAAATTTCTGTCGTCTCCACTGATGAAGTATAGTGGGGACAGACGTATTTGCACGTCTCACACAAAAGTACGTCAGTCTGAAAGCTCTGAAAGGCTAGACGACGGTACATATGTTCTCGTCAAGTAATTTACACTTAGATACACTCATAAACTCCACAATTCATAACTTTTCAAGGATACGAAGGTCTTGCCCTTGATGTAATGCGATAATTATACGATTAAACTTACGTTTCAGAAAACTCATGCATACAATATCCCTTCATAGGTGTATACCATGCCTGTTTACCAATCTTTGTAAACGTGAATATAAGCGATTTTAGCGACAACGCTGGAATGTAATGAAATGCTGGCTACTATACGCTGAAATTGATTTACTTGGCGGTTTGTGGGACACAGGCAAAAGAAGTTTTTTTGTCGTACATCCGCCTAATTTTATTAAAGTGATAATTGCTCATCATGTGCAGAATTTTTAGAGTATTAATAAAAAAATACATCACGAACGTGCGACGGCTTACTTGTGTGGCCAAGTATTCCAATGAAAATCCAAATTCGACGTCTCTCTCATTAAATTCACGAGCATTGGAATATGGAGGTTGTGATATACTACTAACTTTTGCTCGTTTTTCCATTTGTTGTCGTTAAATGTCTACACACACACTAGTTTTACAAGCACACACACATAACCCTCGAGCAGTTCACGTTGTGGCTATAAGTAGAATAATAAGTATTTAAGACATTTACGAAGTATGCAAATGTGTACAGGCACAATCATTCAAGACACAGAACGGGACGTTGTTCCTGTCTTTTGGCAGAAAATTCATGATTCATGGTAGTGTTTTCAAGGTGGTCCCCGACAATAAATCACGTGCTAACATTGAATACTAATATTCATGTTCTCTCCCCATCCCCTGTGCGAAATAGGTTGAAATCAATGATTTTTCTCTTTTCTGTTTGCCTCAAAACAAGCATCATCCTACCTAAGCTGTCGAATTTGTATTAAATATACTACAACTACAAAACAAACCGCTCACTAGTCAATTTTGTAAAATAAGCGAGTCAAACAAGTGCTCCTGGCAGTTTCTCGAACGACAGGGTGAAAAGCACTATTCATACTTGGTATAACAAGATTTAAATCTGTTCTACACAATCAGAGAGAAACAAAGAGTTTAAACAAGAGGCGTGTTGGAAAAAAAGAGTGGCAGCACTCGGGGCCTGGTTTTAGTAAAATGTGAAAATCCTCACTACAGATCCAATCCTTTGAAATATATAGGAAGTCACGTTACTGATGATGCCCATTTCGATAAGTTATGCTGTTACAAGAAGATTGCTTGCCAGAGATGGCAACTACAGGGGATTCTTTTTGCAGTTTTCAAATCATCACAAAAATCACGGCATTGTTATTTATTTGCATTCTTTAAGTTACAAAATCCTCATATTTAGTACAAAGTCCGCCTCAGTCAGTTGCAACTATTTATAAAGCTGTAGGAGAAACTTGATTGTCGTACTGGTCGCATGGATTCTTCATGTGATGTCATCCTGAGAACTTCGACAGGTAGTCGGATTACAGAGCACAAGTGAAACGGAGGTTAAAGCTTAGCCAGGTAACGACACAGCAGTGGCAGCGGACAGAATGAAGCATTTAAATGAGATTTCTCGTAATCACATCATCATTTTTATCTTGATCGTCGTCGTGGATCCTCTTCCATTTCTTTTGTCAAAATATGGATTGGAAAAAGATGAAACTGGCTGTAGGGCGGATTCCTCGTTGACCAGGGTGGGGTTGCAACAATCATGATCCCAGGGTCGTTTTATTCTTTTCCAGCCACCAAACCTAGCAAACCAAGATTTTCGCTGGTTTGCTTCTCTCGCATAACTATACCTATACACTGCTCTACTCTGGCATAAAATGAGCATATCTGCGAGTTATTGCCCGTTTATGAGATACAAGCTCCTAGAGGTATGCCTACAAAGTTAGATTCAGATTCAGATGAGCTATGTGTGTATCTGTTGCTGTTTATTGCATACACACAACTTTTAACCACCAAGACGGAGATAGGTAATGGAAAGAAAAATGCACAAAACAAACCTCCTGCCTCGTAAGGAGGGATATTATCGTTCGGTATTTTTCATTACTGCAATCATCGCATTGCCATAAAATGAAAATGGGCAAAAGCATGCACGCATCTGGTTTCTCTGTATGATTATTACTGTCTCTTCTACTGCTCGCACTACCAATGAAGAGAAATTACATCGTAATAATAATATTCTCGTATGGATGACCCAACTATGATCATGGACCCATGTGTGTGTCTCTCTCTGTATCACTTGAGTTAAATGACCTCAATGCTTTAACACTAAATACTCTCGGATTTATTTAGATCCACTGCTATCGTCGCACTACCACTACTTGGTAGTTTGCAGGGAGGGTGCTGAAATCTGCATTACTTTTCGCTCCTAATTTCAGCTCCTTTATCGTTTTCACAAAGATTCCACTCACGACTATAAGAGGATTACAATTAATTATATCATAAAGACATTCAATGGAATTCCTGGAACTATAACAAAAACTTGCGGATATTAAGTGTATGGTTTTATGACGGTAGCAGCTTTATGTATTAGTTCTTTGAGCATTTTAAAATTTACCTTAGTCCTCATGCGGCTTCTATAAAGTACCTTCATGGGACAAGGATTTTCCATTTGCAAATTTAAGAGATTTTTATTTCTCCCTGGAAAGATTAAAAACTGGAGCAACGAGCTTGACTTGAATAGTAAAAAGGATTTTTATGAATACTTTCAACCCTTCCCCTCTCAACAAACCGTGGTCGTAAAATATGACGGCGAAGTTAGCATTTGACCTTGAATGTTACAAAGCTTTGGAATGTCAGCAATACATGAAATATGCATACCAGTCTGGTTGAATGGTTTACAAAAGCTTGCGCAAAAATGAGTTTCTCAATTATTGACTCCTTTTACAAATACGACTTAAGTGCCTCTGAATTCAACGTCAATTTAGGAACAGCCATCTTCAGGAAATGCTAGATTGTAAAAATTCCCATAAACTCTTAAAGGAATGCCTTGCAAAAGTGATCGTTCACCTCCTACAGTCCCGCTGTCAACTCTGCATCCATCACAATGTATTGCACGACGTCATGGCATGACACAAACCAATTCTTGGTAGTTGCAATTCGCATCATCGTGAGAAATACAAATAGCGCATATCCATTTCTAAAAAGAAATTCAGGCGATTCTTCCAAGAAGAAAAATACGCTGGTTTAATCCCTACAAAAATATTTGCATGAGCGTATCTTAACTGGAATCAGGACAATGGCATTTTTCCAAAATCCTGCACAAGATTTGTCACTCTCATCTTCCATTTATTTAGCGTGGAACCCCTGTACTACACCTCATGTGTATGAATTCCCTGCAGTACACAGTTTCCTCAATTTTTTTTATGCATTTTCAAGTTCACTGCGTTTCTTCTCTATAATTTTACTAAATATAAACAACCTGAGTATATAGCAGATAAACTTTACGGATCAGTTCATTAGTTTCCGGCTTACTTACGTGTAGCATTTGCTGAAAGAAATCATCACCGCAATTTTTTTAAAGAATGGAAGTATATATGTGTGTATGTGACCAATGAATACAGCGTATTTACACATGGTTCATAAGTTAATTCAAAGGGAAAAATGTAGTCTTGATCTAAAATTATAGGTTTCTAATACTATTCCGCGGAGGCGGCGACATGGAATTTGCTGACGATGTTACGACATTCCTTTGGTGAAGCTCTTCTCAGAATTAGTATAGTACTGACTCTTAGCAGGATTAATGAATGATCATATCACACTGTAGGAACAACCTCGGTTGCATTTGCACCATTATTAAAGGTCATGTAATCTCTAAATGGGAATATTTGTGGTATTGGGGAATCTTTCGAGATTTCCCGAGAATATATAGATCCGCTATTTGTAAAAGTTGGAATGTGTACAATTCTCTTGTGTTTGACATGGGCCAAATTATGCATGAAGAGTGTATTATATGCACACTGTCATTTAATCCTGCCGTGGCCAATAATGAAGAGACGAGACACAGTGTGCTTCTTCTGTTAATGACGAGCAGTATTACTGGCAGAGTCGAGAATCGAATAATATGTGCATGCAAATAAACAGAAAGATGCCAGAGCATGGGATGAGTGATATGAGAAGATGGAAATGTACGCAATATTAGTTACTACACTATATTCGATACCGCCACACAATATAATAACAATAATAACAACGCAGCGGATATCTATTACAATCAAGTCGACAGACGACCTCATATAATATCTACGTGTTCCTTTAGATTAGGCTTCATCTCATTCCATTCTTTTTGTTATGAATGTAGTAATAACTGCAGACAACTTTCTTATGACATGATCAGCATTTCAAACTTATAAACATGGTCATCACTTGAACTTGCGTCTTCTTGTTGACAACATCTCTTCTTCTCATTGTACTTACATTGTTGTATTAGGAAGTAGTCAAACTTCTCAATCCCATTGTGTTTTAGCAGTCCAATCTCGCTAAAGCAGAGGCACCTCCTAACAGATTTGAAGCGCATGTTGTGAATCTCTGCAAAGTCATCATTGAGTTTTGAGGTTTTCTCCGAAGAGGAAGTATCTCAGCTTGTGCTCACTGCTCATATCATCAGCTAGATCAAGCCACGAGTTGAGAAAATCACTGTATGTTGCAATTTCGTCTAGTGCATTAGTTTACTGAGCACCTTGCCAACTCCAAGACATCAACTTTTTGGCTCATCTCTAACTTGCTCGCCTACTAGGCTACAATAGGCAAAGAGTCATTGGAGAAGAGCGACAAGCGAAGAAAAAGGAAGAGACGCGGTTGTGAGATGCAGAAGCAACTTTTAAAACAGTGACTGTAACTCCACTGCCACCGCGTAAACACTTAGTGAATCCTTTCCTTGGCGTGTGTTTGTTGTTGAGCCAACTGTTGAGCTATTTAGTGCTTTCAACTAGACTGTAGCAATCGGGGAGTTAGATCGAAAATGTTTATTTTATATATATTTTGGTACAGGATAATTCGTATATCCACCCGGGAGAAATCAGATATAATATTTTTATTCATGTAGACGTAGCAGATGAAAAAAGTATCAGATATAGTATATGTGTACGCGTGTAGTGTTTCTGTTAGAGGAATGAAAATCCTACTAGGAGTTTATAGACAGAGGAGGGTATAGCACATAGATTTCAATTTGAGAAAAGGCGATTTTATTTCCTAAAGAAACCCACTTCATTTATATGATTTTACTCTTTACCCCTTCAACATCCGCTTCAAGTTGCTAAATTGGAATCATTGGAATGAAGAGGTTTGTGTGTTGCTATTAACTTGATCAGGATCACCGTTTCCATTCCGTACGCGCACGACACAGCTCGGCAAAAGTATTTCATACGCAGAGAAACCACCAAAAAATGTAAAGAAGTTGGTTGGAAGAAAAAATGAAGCGTAGTGTTTAATATGAAGATTGTATGAGGTATTATTATGACTTGAAGCGAAAATGTGCTCGAACGTTGCCAGCAAGGGTTAACTTTAGAAGAGTCATGAATATGACTTGAGGAATTGTTGGTCGTTAGTTTTGTTGAGCCAGTTGCTCGCGTTCACTCACAGTTAGTTGTGGGAATTTTTCCTTGACGACGATCTAGCCAGTGACTTGCACGGTTAAGAGATTTTCACGGTCGATACTTTACTAAAGTCGGTTTTAATTCTCTTTCAAGGTGGGTGGGCCATTAAGAGATATATAATTATTGCTCCATTTTGAAAATAGTGATATTTTTTCGTAAACGTATACGTTTAGCGTAATTTATAGTTTCCAATTTCAAGTGCAGCCTTAAAAAGTTATAAAAGATAATTACCAAAATTTATGATTGTTTCGCTCTATTTGATAATATATCGATTAATCGATATCTTGTGTTGGACAGACTTGCATGGAATTGTGCGCATATTTCCGGCTCATTCTCTACATTTAACTCATAAACTTAAATCGTTTCGCTACACCAAATATTATTTATTTATTGGATAATATTTTTATTGCGCTATTTTAACTTCAAACAAGTCATGACATTATCAATATAAATCGTTAGTGTTTTTATTTCAGATAACTTTGTTTGCAGCTAATTATTATTGTTGAAAGAGCTGAAATGGCTCGTAAAACATTGACTACGCAAAACCATTTTTCGTCCTCTGTACATTTATGTAATGCTTGTCGTACAACCGGAAATTATGATAATACATTGTACTTCTCCTCTTCAATGAAAGGATTTAACTAAGTGGCGGTCGGCAGTGATAATGTTTGATACCGTCCACATTCTTAGCTTTATGACAACCTATAAAAACATGGTGATATGATAACAGAATGCCAAAATCATCCTTGTTTTCTGTTCGTCACATCCTAAAACTTTGAGTATTCTGATGGTCAAAGAGTCAAATCGATTTTTGCTGTATGCAGATGAACTCATTGTAATTCAAAGTGTGTGGAATCTAATATAATTTCTCAAAAGTGGTCAGACGTGTATTTTTTTACTGTAAGAGTTCAAAGAATGCCGAGGAAAAATAATAATCTGTGCTGTTTATCGTTTTCTTCCCAAAATGAAATTTCTGTGAATGTGTTTAAATGGGAAATTATGAGGAATTAATGTCATCCTGCCTCTGTTTACATGACTGGTTCAGTTTATCGTAGCAATATTGCGAACATCATCTTACTGATAGATAAAACTAATAATTTCAAGCAGATATACTCACTCGTCTTATCATCTGCAGTAATATGTGATATCATTGGACGTCCTATATATATTATCATTTTATCATCAAGGTCTTCTTGGAATATGGTGAGCGAGTATAAGAACATATCAGTCGAATGGTATCATGCGCGACTTTTTTCTTTCTTTTCGCGTGCGTGGGTTGATAAACTCATTCTTTTTCCAATGTAAAGGTATGCGCTCTATAAAAGAACAAGTTAAAAGTAATTAAGGAGTCTTGGGTGTTCCTGTTTGTACTCGTTTGCGAATTTAATGCGAACATAAATGTGTATATTAAATACTTTTTGTTCATTGTTTATAAATTACGAGACTTCTCCGTCATCATCATTATAATTCTGATATCAGCCAGTGTGCCTGTATCATTTCTTCAGTTGCGCACCTGTACAAAATCTACGAGTGAGATTTTCCTTTCCCCTCCATTCCTTCAGGTTTCGAGCATTTCGCTGCAAAGCGCCGAGCGCACAAGTATAATCATTGATGAAAAGAATCAGGGATAGAGACGTATCGATCTGATTAGTTTGGGCAATGAGGATTTACTATCTCTGCTTTAGGCATTATGATGCACATTGATGCTACATTATAATGTTGTTATTGTGAACTCTCCATAATCACTAGTTAATTGCGGGGGTTGGTGATGTGTGTCAACAGTAGTTAAAGGTTACGGTTCTTTCGTTTTTTTCTGTTTTCGAGGCTTCTCCCTATTTCCCATAGTCGTAGCCAATTCTACCAAGCTATAAGCGAGAAAAACTGAAAGAATAACTTGCACATTAGTTATCGTCAGTGGGTAGATAGGAGAGCAAAGCGAAACAAAGCCTTCTTCAATTAGCCAATTTTTAGCAAGTGGAGTGCGATATAATTATCGCTTTTTCCTTTTAATTTCTCATTTACACGTCTTGATTGTCACACATGATTGGCAAAATGTTCAAGACGATGTTAAAAAGTGAAAGTGTAGATTCAGAGCCGGAGTCGCTCCGGATGATGAGTGAGCTGAATAAAAAGCCAAAATTGTTTCGCCGAAGTGTAACCGTCCCAGCAGAAATTACATCTGGGAGGAATGATCCAGAAATCATGGACGTCTATAACATGGTAAATACATATTTCTTTGAAATCTTACTTATTTATTAAGAAGATATGCATATCACTTTGCTAGAGAATCACTATAACATCTTGCTAAAACTGTTTCCCCTCAATTCCCGTATTCCTCTTGTACAAATTCTCGATAATAATCGTAGCATATCACAAGAAATGCAAAGTGCACAAAGGTTTGCCAACATATTGCCAAATATGGAGTTTAAATTTTGTAGAATAATTCACGTTTTATAATGCTTCCAACCGGGCACCAAGCGAGCTTGCCATACTAACAGCAGTAAGGATTTAGATAGAAACAAAATAAATGTGTACAACTCCCTTTGAAATCTCGTGTTTCGCTGTTTGCATGCAGCTTTTTTATGCTGGATTATTTGCTCAGTTGTTGCTTACTTTTTATGATGTTCTTGTTGAATATTTACGTAATATTTTGGTGAATGGATTTTTATTGCTTGAGATATTAGCTGTGTATTAGCCTTTCGATTCTCAGCTGGACAATAAATAGCAGATTATTTTTTTGTACGTGAAATGAAGTTAAGTCATCCTACGTGAAATGTGAAATATCCATTTCCATTGTGATAACTTGTAATTTACTAGCAGAGTTCCCCGAGATTTGGAGACTGTCTCTGTGTTTGGTCATTCCAAGTAGAGTGTTTAGTTACAGGTTGACTACACGTCGTCAGCGTATTGCACCCCTAATGAGGAAGTCACTACAGGTGGTCGATTGTTACGTTTAATGTAATTGGACAATAATGTCGGAGTAAAGAGCTACATTGGTAGTCTTTATATAGGTGGCTTTCGCATTTTCCCTTATTTGACAACGCTGAACACATGGAGTGTCTTGTTTCACCCTTGGTAAAAGATTTTGTCGTTGATTGCAGGCGTCAGGAAAGCTGTGGATTATATTTGTATAAAAGTATTACATAATGTGAGTATTGGATTTCCAATAATAAAGGCGCAGACAAGCATTAGTTGACCCCAAGAATTTTCCATCGTTTGGTTTTTTTAATCTGAATTATTTTCATCTCTTAAGTTATTGCTGACATTGAGAGATTTCAGAGATACTGACAGCCACTGAATGCAGATCGTTCAATCAGTAAAGTCTGACAATTTAATTGGGATTAAGTCTCGGTTGCATGTTATTACCAAACACCAAAGATTCCGCTATGACGCACGTAACTACTTAACGTTAGCAAGCATTTGAGAATTTTTATGATTCAACAAGGAATTGATTGGCGTCAATATTTTGTAGCTAAACTGCACTATTTAGAATTACCGATGTAACTAATTATCAGTTATTTGAAGAATTAAGCACGGTTACAGCGGATGATAACATTTATCATTATCAGTTGTACGAAACGGAAAATCTAAAGCTCATAAGTCTTGTCGGTAGTTCATCATAGTAACTTATTTTTGAGTCTGCTCTTTTTTCTGATCCATCTGGACCTATAAATATGTTTACATTTAAAAGAAAAATCGAATAAGCACATAGCACATGTACGTGTAGTCAGGATGATATGTCATTGGCTTTCACCTTACAGTCTATTAATAAGACAATCAATAGTGCATTAACTTGCTTTTTGATTTTGGTTGGTTGTAGTTATCACAATCTCATATACCGTAAATAACCTTTACACGACTCAGTACATATATAGGTAAAGAGCTTGATATTTTATCTCAGGAGAATACATGCTAAGAAAAAGCAAAGTAAGGCTCTGATAATTTATTTCTATCAATTTTCAAAAGTCTTACTTGACGTTTGAAACATTGAGGAATAGCCAAATGATTTGTCTTGATGCACCACCCTGAAGCAAACTCAGATGGCGAAATAGACACCATTACTGTCCGAATAAAAATGGAGTATCACTTTACAAAAGTGCAAACAGATTGAGCAGAGCACCAAGTGTGCACAATCCTATGGGTCGTTTTTACAATCAAATATAATATATTCTTTTCGACTGATTTATACATTTACAAATTCAGCATTTGCAAAAGTGATAATTTTTATGGCATACCACAAATCGTCCTGATATATTGGGAGTAACACACTTTTACAAAACCAAGCATCCTTTGCTACAAGCAATACATGACGAGTACTAATCTCGACTCCGATAAAGAAAAACTTGAGTCTTACAGATACATGCTGGATCGTAAAATCTTCACAAGACATTGTCACACCATTTTCGACATCTTTCATTTGCAACCTCTTTCCTTGTGACGGAGATATTGGCATTTTTGAGCAAACTAAATACTGCAATGAACGGAGCATCGACCAACAAATGTATTTCTTGTACCGTAATCATACTACGCATACGCATAACATTTTCGCGGATGAGGACAAGGGTTCATTGTTAAATTAGGGATGTCAGATGTGTTATATAGGTATTTTTTGCTTCGTAAAAACGAGAAACGTCAAGTCGCATTCTTTTCTATACTTTCATGTTTCCCCTAACGAATTTTAAAGACGGTGTCGTCGAGACACAACGAAAGTCCATATTAGTCAAAACATTCCAGTCTACGGAACCAAATTCCAGGATAGTTACAAGTTACTTGAAAGTTGAAAGAATACTTATATATGTGTATATAGCAACGTTGAATGGTCCACGGTTGTAATGGAATCCCATATAATTTAATTTAAAGTCCAGTAGCACATTGATTTCATTCATGGACCATCCTCTCTGTCCAATTTACCATCCTAATTTTGTGTGTACCAGCATAACAGTGGCTGCCATGAGCAAAAAAGGAGGAAGAGAAAAGATTTTCAAATTGTTTCGTTTGAAATGTGTCTACCTGCATAGAATGTATTATTGAAGATTTGGAAGTAGTTAGTAGTTGTGGTGGTGATGAAGCGACAAGATTCAGGTAGCGACAAGTACAAAAATTAACAATGTTGATTCATGCTAGAGTGGATATTTTTTGCCCATATTTGGATCAACAGACAACACCTCTTTCTTGGTAGCTCCCTTGCTGAGACAGTTTTAAGTACCTTGTCTTGAAGTCCAGTTGCGACAGAATGAATAACACTCCTAGCTCTTTTGTAATGTGTGGAGTGGAGTGGAGTAGCATGCAAATGGGGAAGCGTGTATCAACTATGAACAATCATTTCACACAAGAAAAAAATGTATGTAGGTACTTGACTTGAACTTCACTCTGCGAACAATGTCTTGTTCTGCTGTAATAACAAATGGCCATTTTAGAAAGAAAGGCTGAAATATTAGAGTAGTCAAATGCATGGCTCCAGAAGTGAAATGAAAATCTATTGGGTGACCAATAATAGCAGGAGGGTTCGATTTTATCCAGAATCAATTTCATCGTCGTGGTACAATTAAGGAACACCTATAATTAAAACATGCTAGCTGACGTATGATGATTTCTTGAAATATCAATTTGATGTTATTGATTATAGCTCACGCGACCACTAATTGACAGTTAGAGAAAATGTTTATCAAGTATGTAAATATGTCTTCGCATAAAAATTGTAAAAGAATCACTTTGCAAAAAGGGCAGATTTTAGTAAACTGAAACCTGCAAGTTTAGCACTGTACTTTCTAATGAGAGCATTCACTCATCGCCAGTCCCTCGAGTGGTTAAAAATCCCACTCAGGTAATAAAACCAACCCTTCCGTCGTTGTGTTCCATGTCGTATCGACACATTTGCATATATTTCCTCCTCCAAGGTACATGGAATCCAAAACAGCAGGACTTGGCGTATGTTAGTGCCGATGTACCGATTCACTAGTGAATTCTAGTCATCGTCACGGAGTATTTTCCAAGGAATTTGCATGACACGAAAGAGATGAACATGCTGTAAAAATATTTACATAGATAAAATACAGTGGATGCATCAAGTTATTATCTATAATCATTTTACTACTCACGCCAATACACTCTCCCGCTTATTTTATAAGGAGAGGCGCATCTTTATATCACATCAACTTTTCAAGAAGAAAATCAATGTTTTTCTACTTCACAAATACCTAAAACTCCTCATGTAAATTTCCTACACATTTTTTCTCCCTAAACAACTTTATTTAAACGAAAAGGAGACAAAATGAAGAAAGGCTTGGAATGCAATTTTTAGTCAAAACGTACAGCGAGATTGATGCCCATTGCCAATAATTTGGAGCTGCAGTTCCTCCCAGTTTATTTGTTTTGATGAATATGTTGTCCACGTTGTTGGCAGATCTGTCATTTTTTTCTCCTAGAGATGAGATTAGCATGAATTCAGGAGGCTAGGAGGCAGATGCCATGCCTTGTCTGAACACTCAAGAGTCAAGATTATTATTGCATGTTGGGAAAAGATTACTCAATTTTGACTCACGTAAGGGTTATTATTGAGTGGAAGGATTCAAGTCAAGCAAAAAATGGATAACATACTAAGCAATGATGATCAAGATCTGCTACACATATGCATTTTTCTCTTGTATGGAGATAGCACAGAATGAAGAAAAAAAATATATTGGGATTGAGTGACGCAGTGGTTGGAAGATGAGTCGAATAAAAAATCGCTGGGTATTTACATCTCATATCAATTCTAGCTTGTCTTGTCTTCGAGAATAAAAAAATACATTCCTCCGGGATAGGCAACCCTCTCATCTGACATGTAATATTACCGGGCACGTACTACCCGAGCGTACTCGTTGAATCCAGTATGTTAATGTGAAATTAGCAACCATCATTCAAGTAACACAAATTGCAAAATGGAAAATGCTAATTCAGCTATGCATAACTATCCAGTCATCCTTCATTTACATACATGAGCGACAATCTAAGTATTTGTAAATACTTTTTTTTGTAAATCTCGAGCTCGTGCAGAGAGCAGAAAAAGTAATACTTGCAGGAGACTCGGAAAGTTCATTCCTCGTAGCAATGGTTTCCCGGATTATTTTGGCACACGTTGTTTTCTTTCTGTCGTCTTGTGTTGCTGTTTTGCATGAGTGAGTCACACGAGAAAGATAACTTTTAAAAGTTATTCATGTTGAGTTGAGCAACCAGCCAAAAAACTTGATAATTCTGAATATTGGAGACTGGTATATGTTGATGATTCACCGCTTGCCGGCTTGCCCCTTCTACCCTTTTGGTAGCAATGTATAAATATAATGCATATAATGCAGTTTTGATAACTTTTAAACTTGTCTAAGCGAGCGCTAAGCAGACATATTTATTTGTATGGGTCGTCTAACATGTAATAATATTCAAGTTGTCATTAGTGCAATCCTCGTTCCAAAGTGGAAATCGCCACAATGATGATAAAGTAATAAGTATGTGATGGGTTTTGTGTACGTTGCTGAATGCAAGAGATGTTGTGATCCTGCAGAAAGTAGATAATGTTTTCTCCCTTCTCTCGAGCCAGATTTTTTTACAAACTAAAACGTTAATCCTTTTTCCTAGTTGACTTGTTTGAACAATGAACCAACAATCAGAGGTAGAATTGAGAGAGGAAAACAATGCTCAGGTTCATTGCATTGCACCTGCACACCTCCTCCTCACAAGATATGATGCACAATCCTCTTTGCTCACTTCTCTCTGCACACATTGTACACTTAGGGTTTTCCATTGGCGTTGTCCTCTTAACTGTTATCATTTCGCGGAAGACCTACAACAGCCTTAGGAAGGAATGAGTACATGCATGAGCAATATATGTACTGATTTAATCCTATGAGTTTTTAAGTCTTAAGAGGTGGTGTGCGGTTGTAAGGATGTTGATGATGGTGCACAATACGTCATTAGTTTTATGCAGTCGCGAAAAGGTCATCATCACATCACCGTGTGTTTCTCTATATTTTTAGACACTTGTCACAGCTCTTGCACAATGTCGTAGAAAGGAGATAACGTAGCGCATGAGCTCTGTCTATGTTTTATTGTATTTCCTGGCAGGTTTATTTTCTATTCTTTTCTAAAATAGTACGTGTGGATTCTTCTGATTTTTACAAATTCTAGTTTATATACATACATTGCAATGCGGATTACATTATGCTCGGAGTATACAGGGTAGAGACAAGAGATAAATAAATGTACTTCCTACTAGGATAACCAGCAGATAACCTTTTAGCCGAGTTTCAATGAACGAATGGGGAATTTCTGTAGAATTGTGTCGATTCCTTTAATCAGAAATTTCTGCGTAATCCTGCTTGTGAATCAATTTGAAAACTTAATGTTTAGAGAATGGGAAAGTTTATTTTAGATATGATGTGAAAAAATCAGCTGGATATGAAATTAGGTCTCACATGTTTCTCTCAGCGGTTCCCACAGCTGGAGCAGCTGTCTTACGTTTGCGTTATATGGAACCGCTATGTTTATCTAAAACCAGCGTGTGAAAGCGTCTCAACCTTTTCAGAATTCTGAAGAAGAGAGACACATCTAGAGACTAGACGTTTCTCCAATTTTCGAGCTTTTTGAGACATTTCTCCGATTTTCTTTTACCTTCTATTTGAAAGTTAATTTGTACAGACAACGCTAAATAGATCATGGTATTAAATGTTTCGTTATCGTCAGTAAATAAATAAAAGATTTTATCATGAACCTCTTGTCTTTCTCTTCCCTTGGAACAAACCGCTACGTGAGAGAGAAATAAATGAAATGGATTATCTTTCCATAAACAAAGCTGAATAAATGGACTATGAAGCACCACACATGATAAATGTTTCTAATTAAGTATGCACCACACAAGATATCTGTATCAGAAAAACATGCATTATGATAATATAGTAAGTTGGTTCATTTTTCTCGGAACATTATTATTATACAAGATTGTTTTGAAAATAGAGAAAGCCATTATAACTGACAATGAAAGAGTGAGATAGCTCATCTCTGACAAAATGAAAAAGTTTTAGCATGCCATGAATGTATAGGAAAGATACTTGAAGCTAATGTGTATAAAAGCTGAAATGTTTGCTTTCTTGAATGTTATGTTTTCTATGAATAGATAACAACCTTGTAGTCATCATGTAGTATACAAAATCTTGCCTTTTCTTCTTAACAATACTAGTTACACGGAGAAATGCACATCTGTTGAGGACCCTGTCATTTTTTGTAAAAACATGGGAGGAGAGAGATGAAGATTTTTTGCTGAAAAGGAAATATAAGCATACACAATCTCATATATATATATATCTACCAAAACCTATCCAGATATAGTTGCTTTCTTTCTTTTTTCAAATAGGAGGCTTAACGAACCACTAACGAAAAGGAATAAATGATCATTACCTTATAAATTATAGGTATAATGTTCGAAATCATGGTGGAGGATGTTACTTATATTTACTTTGCTGCTTGCAAGAAGCAGAAAATATATACTTTTCTTCTTGCAATCTTCGAAGCCGTAACTTGTGCGTCTGTCTGTATGGAGAAAAAGTGAAATAAAAAGGTTGTTCATTAAACGGATCTTTAGGGAAGCGTTAGAAGCAAAGCGAGGATAATATCTCGCTCAGCCACAGTACTATTGCACCAAGGCGAAGTAAAGTAAGCCGGAAAGGATTTTAAAAATATAAATATATTCAGTGTGCTTGCGCATTCTTCCCTTGAACCGTGGACGAAGCTTGAGTATTTTTTAAAAAGGCAGTCAAGCCTCGTCTAGTACGTCTTATTCTTCTCCTCTGCGAATCCCTCGTTGTATGTGTAACCAAAATATTATGTGTTTAGGCAACCCCGACGATACACGAGCGTATAGCGAAAAAGACTACAGATCTCTAAGCGTTTCTCATGACGAGCAGTAGTAATTTAAGCGTTACAGCGGATATTCTTGGTTACTTCCGAACCTGTCTGAAAGAAGCTCTAGCGTTTGAGCATCCCTTCCTTGCATTCCTATTGTATGTTTTGTACAACCAAACAAGTTACAGTTGTCCTTGCCAAATTTCCAACCAACTATGTAGTATCCGTTTTTGTATAATTCAATCCGCCTCACAGAACACCCTTGCCCAAGACAGCTAGTCTTTTCAAGTTTCGAGCTGTTCGAAAAGAAGTTTCTGTTTGGGAGTGAGAGAGAGAGAGAGAGAGAGACAGAGTTTTTTGTGGGAAACAGTGCTTGTCCTCATCCTATTCTGATTTTCTCATGTTGAGAAGTACCTCAATCTTTATGATTATCATTTTCTCTGTCATGACCCCACTTTTAGGGTTGTGTTATGTCGCTTGAAAAGCTGTGTAGTATTGAAATGTGGCTGTAAAAGTATTCCATGGTTTCAGTGCTTTCAACTCCAACTGAAATTCTAATTCATTCAAATAGATGAGTTGTGACAACAAGTTTCCTATTAAAAGTGGAGTTGTTTGTAACCCAGTGGGTAAAACTTATTTGAATTTATGTACATATAAATGTTTTCGTGTCTTCCTTGTGTATTCGAATGTATCAAGTGTGAGGTTTTGATGTCAGAATGCCAATTTCAAGTGAATTTGGGCGTAGAGGGAAATCGAAAACGTAAATGGGGATTTGCACTACTCGTTATGCCTGTGTATTGCATCTATTTTACTATTATTTTTAATCGGATGTTGATCCACTGTTGTTTTCAAAACGTTATCATACGTTTCCCCCTCCCTCCTCAACTCGAACTGTTACTCATGTGTCAACTCAAGCTTGGAAGTTTTACGCACAGCAGTCGATCCTTGTAAGTGGAAGTTGTTGTAAAATATGTATGGTGATTTATTTTTTTGTGTGGGCTTTTCTTGGATTCCGTTTGACGAAAATTCATGTGTATTCATTTGATCTCTCGGGTTTCTTTATATTTTTTACTTGCAAAACAAATTCCTGTATAGAGATACGTATGATTAGGGATAATTGAGCACAATGTGAATTTTTATGCACTACATAGAGAATCCACATGATGTGATGATGATATGATGGTGGTGGTGAGATGGATATTATTGCCATGTTGCATTTATGTATATGTGTGTAGTGAGTTACAACAACACCCATCAACCATCATTGATTATCACAATAGCTCGAGCACTTATTACCTGGTCGTGCATGTTCTACTACAAAGTTGTCGTTACTCTCAATTCTCCCAACGTTCCTCTGTCGCCTACATACATTTGTAATGAAGACCAAACATAGAATCACGGTACAAATCTAATTACCATCACTAACAGGCCCTGGCATATCCATACAGACTCGAAGACTATATAGTTGAGAGAGAAAAAAGTCTTTTAAAAAAGCTAGTTGTTTTAGGCACCAACCATGACTTGACTGACTGTGTGTCGGAGTAAAAACACCACTTCCTTTATCGGTGCATGCATTCACGTTCTTTATTCCGCATCCACTACATCATCGCATCATCGACAATTGGGATCTCGTCATCACTATCTGTCTAGTCGAGGTAAATCGTGAACATTCCAGAACAACCGAGAGAAAACCGTGTGGGTGCGATGTGCAAGCAAATGTGCACTTGTTATTGTTGGCGAATTAGGACCGCGAAACGAATAGCCTTTATGGAAAGCCGTGTGTGGTGTGTGTGTCGCCAAGAAGACCACCAGTTCTGTGTGGTGATTGGTGATGATAATGGCTGTAAGCGAAAACCGTAATGAGCATTAACCGTAATTTATGCAGGCTCAAAAAAAATTCCAATTATCACACCAACATAACGAATTGCCACTTAATTTGCACCAGTATCTAGTCAAGATTGCTGGGAGATGAGAAGAAATGTGAATTCTCTTGTAGTCCATCTTCATGACGCTCTATTTTAACAATTTGGACAGGCGTGCTGTGACAGCTTAGAAATTGAAAAGGACATCGACAACAGGGATTAAGGTTTTGTTTACGCCAAATCCAATCAACATCTTGAGCTTTACATCTGTCAAATCGACCTTAGCATTTACAAGTGAGAAGGAGGGCTCCTCATGATGATACAAAAAAATTAAAAGAGAAAGCAAAAATAATCGAATAAACTAGTCGTATTTTTAGCAGCTCCTTTCCTATTTGAGTAGCGGAATGCAAGCATTATGTGAAATTGCTAACATTCTAAAACTTCATTTAACCCAGAACCAAAGAAATCTTCGCTCGTACTGTAGTAGGTTATCCTTCAAACATTTAAAGAGTGATTTCTTTGTACTGATCATATACCTTATACTTGCAAACTTTTTGTAGTTATCATTATACACGAACTTCTGGCCATCTCATCTAACACACAGCATGCTTAAATTGCAATATTATTTTTGTGTGGGTATTAACCAAAAAAATGATGAGAGTAGAACATCCTTTCTTAAGCCCACCTTGCCTTGCACCAGTTTGCCGGAGAAGGAGAAACAGAAAAACATTTTTTATCATTCTTTTCTAAATGAAATATGTCTTGCTTGAGTCTTGACGAATTCTTATTGGGATTTTTTCCCAAAACGTTTCGCCTATATCCACATAATCAGTTTTTTTTGAGTACGATTAACATGATTATTCGATGCGACATGCTAGATTAGGGCCGACGTTAATGTCTCATTGTAAAGCATACTTTTAAAAGTGGGATTGAAGTTATGCATATGCATTTCGTTTCCATTATTACGCAGCCAGGTTCATTTTAGCTAGCATTGTTTTGGCTAAAAGTATTGTAGTTTGTCTGTCTGTCCGTCTGTCAACACAATTTTGACGATATGTGTAGACGGATTTCTACGAAATTCGGTAAAAGATTCATTGAGTCAAGCAAGGGTTATCATAGGACATATTTTGGGCCAAATCGACCAATCCTTATTTATGGGGTCCTTATGTATATCGTAATAAATTTTAGCTGCGCATCTATAGTTGCCTTATGGTCAGTTTATTTGATGCATATTAGACAAACAGTTTATTGGTGCATATGTGCATAGTTTTTGTATAATAATTGCCGATGATGTTACGGATGCAGAGGACAGGTAAAAAATCTCATGATGATGATGAAGATGATGTTGAGTGGTGGAGGCTTTGGTTCATTTTTGTACCTCATATGGATTGCGCTTAGGAAAGTATTGCAGTGAAGTTGATGGTATTATGTGAACTTGATTAGGAAGGTGTAGACTTATTATTTCGTTCATGCTATTTCTTGTGTGCATCGGTTCAGCATCATCATCATCTCAAGATATGGACTTTTTAGGAATCTAACAAGAAAAACATGTTATTACTTTTGGGTACTGCTGCTGCATTAGGTGAACGTGTTCTCTAAGAAAAACGGAGTTAGCTGGCCAGTAGTTGAGTGCATTGCAGTTTGCTTTTCTTTCATACTTTTAATGTGATGATCAGCAGTGCGACATGCATTCCGACTGTGTTGTACTCTCTCAATAAGTCGCACTTTGAAAAATCCCTTTTCATGTATGAGCAACTTTAGACTAGTGCATATAAAGCCGTTGTGTTTACCTCCTTCCACGACAGTTACATTCTTACCTGAGCTCACTCATTGTTAGTCAGTGGTTGTCGATCATATTAAAAATGTGAGGAGACGAGATTTAAAATTACAGTTGTGCACGGAATATCAAGCATTTTTTCTGAGCTCAGAGAGTTATGCAGTGGAAGGATTTTTGGGAAAAGAAAAGATTGTGATATTTTGAGAATGCAAGCATGCTGAAATTCTTTACAGCATTTTCCCCGCTAAATGCTCGGGGGTCTGATTTACAGTCTCTTTAAAACCGATCCAGATCTAATCATGGGATCCGAGACAAAAGGGTAAAATCTGGAGCATTTGCAGTTGCAGTTGCATGACGTCAATGAAAGAAGCCGCATAGTTATACGAAAAGAGCAGACGAGACTTCTTTGTAGACACACGTTTGTATATCACAATCACACGTCTGCTTTTCTGTGCACATGGACAGACGTACTTCATGGAAATGAAAACGTCAGCTTGAGACATAACTAGTTAATGGAGAATATGTGCTGAACGTGATTTACAGTTTAAAAGGTTTACAGCTGTAAAAAAAACTTGACAAACACAAAATATTTATTGTTTCCTCTCTAATTACAACGGCGGCTCGTCTTCTATTGAATTTAAGTTTACATAATAATACATGCCATGCAATGCAAGGCTGAATTGCCTTAGTGTGAGCAAGAGTGCCATGTCATTTTTGCGTTGAGATGCCTGAAAGGAATAGAAAGGAGGTGTTTTGGTTTGTAAGCATTTCCTCAATAATGACAGGATGAACAAAGAAATATGACATTAAAGTGAGTCGCCTATTGACTTTTAGAAAGACTTCTCCACATCTATCTCCTCATTGCCGTGCTCACTTCTCGTTCAAGAGAACCTCTGTCTTAATTTATCACGCAAAAAAGAGACGTGTACACCTTCCCAAATTTGGCGTGAATACGGTTGAAATCGCTTTAGGAAAGGAAACGAGTGACTACAAGTATACGAGAGTAAAATTGAAAATCTCTGTTGTGCCGTGTCAGACTAACTTGTGCTCATTGTTGTTAGTTCAAATGCATTTATTTGTTTCCTCTTGAACAATAAGCAAGTGTCAGAACGTGGTAAAGGGATAGAGTTGTGAGGGTAATATAAGTGCACCACTTGAATTGCATCTTGTTCGTTTGGCAATTGTGAGTGCACAATCGTTTCTAAAATCGATTTGAAAAGTGAGAAATTTCCAGAAAGCAGCAACAGGCCAGTATACACTGGCCTTGGATAATTGTTTTTGAGACAGTTGGTAAGACAAAGTGCAGGAGCATTCCTTTTAGATATTTTTTATATGAAAATCATATGAATGAAAATTAATATATTAGTAGCATGAGTAATTGAATTTGAAATTCAGAAATAGTTTCATGAGAAATGTACATATGCAGTAATTAATATTCACCAGTCCCATCTGCATATTCTAGTGAGACAGTATTCACAAAAATAATTTAATATCCATAAATATTCAGTGTGTGCACGTGTGTGGCAAACCTCTGCATAACACTCGTTTCCCATAAAGAAGTCAAATGAGGAAAGAGCATCTTCATGGAAAAAGCTGTTTTTTTTACAAATGCACTCCCCTCCTCAGTTCTCACTCTGTTTGCATTTTTCTTTCAAAAAGACTTGCTCCATCAATGAAAAACAGTGTCCACACAACATCAGCACTGTTTATCCTTTTGAACTTGAATGGATGGATGAATGATACTGTGAAGTGGTATTTGTTTGTGGATGACTCTCCTTTTCATGGGAACTTGCAAAAAGTTATGGAAATGGGTTGGAGATAATGATGATGATATTTTGGTGAGTCATTAATAATTGCCCTGAGCACGTCTCTGCTCACCTTTATGACCAAATAAGGGCCAAAAATCAGAATCTTTTGAATGCCTATTTGTAAACTCGCAGCTAACACAATAGACAAAAGAAGTGTTCGTCAAAATGCTGAGAAAATTATTCAGATGAAAAATATACCTCTCTACCTTTCCGCAAATTTAATGCCGATGGCTAGCTGTAAACTAATATCATTGTCAGTTTATAAATTTCAAATACAGATCAGTCTTCTGATGATATCATAAAAGAGAGAGAGAGAGGACAGACAAACAAATTACATGTCATTTTCCCAGGTTGGTTTTTTTCCTTTGGTTTATTGGTTGAATCCAATCTACTGCCTCTCTTGAAGCGCCGGCAGCTTTTCATTCATTCATTCACAGCGATGAGGACCGTAATATGGTGAACCAGAAAGTCAACCTGTGTGCGTGTTCGGTGGTGTAGTTATCAAAAAGAGAAGAAAAACTATGTAGAGGAGTAACTGTTGTGCTCAGAGCAAGTGACTCATTACCTCATTACGTTGCACCTCATGTTACATACTTAACTACAAGCAATAAATATGACCCGGCAATGAATCATCATCATTTTCATCAATATCATCAGTCTTGTTGGCGTCGTCGCCACTAAATTGTTCAAGACTTATTGTCATAATGAAGGCAGGATATTATGTGCGATTTTTATGTCAGGTTGCGTGCTTAAATTATTCTCACCTTTTTCAGACCAGTTTTGTTGTGAGATTGCTCATTAAAATTGAAATAATATCCTGTAACCTTTAGGGATGTTGGATGATGGAAATGCTAAATGAGTTTTAGTCAATATATATTTATGTATTTTAAAACATCACAAATGGAAGGATGCATTGTGACCTGGCTAAAAATGTGTACTTGCACAAATTGCATTTCAACCTAATCCATATTCTTATCATCCAGTAGTGTTTCTCGTATAGTATTAAACATTAATTACTGCACAGCGCACCTTTCATCCTCAGTGGAATTCGTTTTTCTACTTTTATTGGAATGTGTGATAAAAAGGAGAAAAAAATGTAATAAGCTCTTCAAATTGTACGTAATTCTGTATACCTCCACCATTACATTTGGAAAAAATTGACTCATAAAATCATATCTACAGGGCATTCCATTGAATGCAGGTTCAGTAAAATGATTCATTTAAGTTTTGTAAATTACATGAGTTGTTAACTTTCAACGGGCTTTACTTGACATAATACTTTTAGATAATATGTATACTTTCATATATGTGATGATGATTCTTATATGCAACTGCCGAATCGTCCGTTACCCACCCACGGCTCTATATAGTCTGCTTCTGAAAAAGTAAAATAAACAAAAGAGATTCCACTTGCGAGAGATAGGTCATAGCACACCCAGTTTACAAATAACAACGTGTGTGTGTCATCAATTTGTGTTGTTATTAATATCATTCATAATAATCATCCTTATCAATTTTTTAACACACACATGCATTCCATTCCATTACGCAAAGTATTTACATGTTCACCTATGACTTGTATCCGTAAATTTTCTAAAAAGTACGGACATTCTAATGTGAGGACTACTCCTTGAAAAAGGCATGACTGTAGAAGTGGAATCAGTCAGTCTTGATCATTTTATTTTCCATTTCCCTGAATGCTTGGTCTGGCGGTACCATAAAAGACTAAGATGAACAAAGGATTCCCCAGAAGCCGGCACACAGTCATATGCCTACTTTGTATCCACACCACTCACAATCATAAAATCAGTAAGCAGTAGAAATAACAAACAAAGCATAACTTTTTTTTTCTCTTGAAAAGTAATCTTTCATTTTAATCTGAATCAAATGGATTTATTGAGACGTCATCTGTTGCCCTTTGTTTCCTTGCAAAAATTCAACTCTCTTATTCGCTCTCCTCTCTTCACTTTTGTCTCCATGAATGGAAGACACATTGGGCAACCAAGGATGGGCAGAAAATGTGAAGATGAAATCGATTTCGTTTTGTAGGGCATTTTTACTCTTTGTCGACATGATCTACAAGCAAAATCCATTATGGACGAGACCGACTAGAACTTTTTTTTAAAAAAAGTGACATTGTCTACAAGACTGTAATGATTTCTGCGACAGCTACTGAATTACCACAACAATAAATATTAATCATCATATTCATCATCTTTCATGTTTCCCTTCTCGTCAATCATTCCTTATGACTTCATTTTAGCTTCTGGTATTATTCTTATGAATACTAGGATATGGAAAGAGGGACTCATTCTCCCTCTCTGGCAATATCTTCTTGTCAATCTTTTTGTCATGTTATTCTATCAAGGTCTACTTGTCAAATAGTACTCTTTGTGGATACTTATCGAAAATGTCTTGTCAGTGGGATGAGCTGAGAATCCAGATTTTGTGTCGTGCCATCCTTTGACAGATTGCTATGGAATGAGTGTTGACTTTATAAGGTAACTCTATGAGAGTAGAACGAGAGGGAAAAAAATGAGCAAGTGCAATGTGCACATGTTTCACTCCATGTAAGTTATTCATGATGATCCAGGCAAACAAGCATATATTATTATGTTCATCATAAAGAAACGAAGTAGACAGCATGCGCATTTTTAAGATTTGCATGCTATCCCTAAAGGGTAAATATTGAAGTTTTCACTATGCATATTTTGTTTTTTAATGCTAGCAAACACTTTAAATCCTGATTGTGAAATCCCTTCTTCTTTGTTGGATAAGGTATTGAGAAAAATAGTGAATATGGTGATCATTAGTTCTTTCGGCTTAGCTAAAAATACGACAATGATAGGTCTATATCTGCAAATTCAAGATGGACCATCTTTCATTTTTATGAAACATCTTCCATTTTTCATTTTATATAATATACCGTGAAGCAAAAAGCCTCCCAAAGTTACAAAAAGGACGAGCGTTGAGTTGAACCATGTCATTATTACTTTTTTTAGCGAATTTGCAAAGTCGTGGCAAACATTAATCAAGTGAATCCCACAGTATTTAAGTAGGTAACCGTATGTTTTAGGAAAGCTAATGATATTGATGCATCCTATTCGCAAGATTCCACTTTATCGTGACAAACAAGCATTTCTGATGACAGTAATCGGTATAGAAACTGATGGGTTGTTGGGTGTTGGTTCTATTTTGTTCCGAGATTGGGACTTTGGAAAACTGATTTTTACTCCTTTTTTATGACTTGATAAATGTTCATGTACTTTTTCCATGCTAGTAGGTTGGTGTCTGCCATGTCTGCTGTATTCTTTGTGAGACGAGAGGAATGTAAATTAATGCGCTTAAAGGATGTAATATGCATGGGCATGATAAAATAATTTTGAGATTTTCAGGATAAATAGACAGATCATCATCATCACGATGGACTAAATAAACGTGAAACCATAATGTCGTCCAATTCTTTTTTCAAGTAATTATGTACATTAGATATTTATGTTGAACAATAAACGACGACAAGGGATTTTTCTAAATATTTTCAGTCCTGTGATTGATTAGGCTTTATTTAGCGATCCGTTGGAAAGTAAATGACATGACGTGGGCTTTATTTGCATTTGTTTGTTTGCTTAAGTTATTAGAGGTTTTATTCGCCAAGTGTCTCAATTTTAAAGATTAGAGATTTACAAAGAAATGTAATGTCTGGATTTTGAGACGTAAGAAGACGTCTAACACAAATCAAGCTTTTCTCGTTGGAAATCAGTTAACCGAGCTAATAAAATATTTTTAAAGAGAAACGTTTTCTAATCTCACATGACATCGTTATGTAGTAATAGTGGTAACTATTCAGACGGAATGGAAACCGCTGCAATGATGGCGAGGCATTTAGAACTAATTACAGCAATAAAATACGCCAGATAATTGTCATTGACATCTTAGAAATGACGGCATTGTCCATTTATATAACGCGAAATTGATGTCATTCATACATAATATGCAAATAAGTAATGCAAATACGCAGCTCCACACCCATGCATTTATCGGGGAGTACCGAGCACTTTAAAATCTTTCCGTAGAATCTCATCCCGTCGCACACTTTAATGTTTAGATTGACGCATCACACATCTTGTTTTCCCCTTTCCTCGTATTTCCTACTAGAATTCACAAACCGAAATGAATAAGTCAGAGTTTTTAAAGGGAATTTATCCATTGCTATACATTTTACTTGCAATTGTCTCTCTTCTGGCATGTGATTTTACAAGCATCGCACCTCTTTCTGCAAATAATAGAACATGAAAACACTTTCATTCCGTCCTTCCTCCTCCTCATATCGTATCAGTCAGTCACTCACTCAATCCTATAAACATGAGCTCCATTCATTAACAAGGATAAAAAAGAGGCAAGGAATCAGTCAACGCTTACAAAATCCACTATCATATCATTAATGATGCATTTAATTTGTAAAAGTACTTCAGTAATTTAGAGCATCTAAATATGAACTGGCTCTGAAATGCAGATCATGCACGCTGCGGTACACATCATGGCTGACTCTTTACTTCACTCTACAATCTCTACATACTATATTATACTAAATAGGCTAGCAAGCAAGATTTTTGAAAAAAAATCTCTTATTTGACAAAAGCTGAGAGTGAAAATGAGGTTGGGAAATGAAAAGAGTCTACAATGGATGAAGAAAATGTGGGAATACAACAATTATGAACATTATATTTGCAATTAAATATCTTACTAAAAATAACAAAAAGGAGCCTAACACATAAATGGTAAATGTGAGTGTACTATATGTGGTGTCTACATGCTGGATATCCGTTGTCATCGAATCGCATCACATCACATCATCCTTCACACATCCGTGTACATAAGTACTTTATAATTGCATTATGATAATGTGTAGTATGTTATTATGATTGTATATCGGTATGCCGTGTTTGTATGTGTGCTTTACATTTTATTACGCTCGTCTCAAGTACATTAAACGCCTCGAGTGTTTAATGTGTAGTATTGATAATATTTTATCAACTGGTATTAGGCTAACAACTGCAGAGAAATGTTCCAGGGTAATAATACTACCGTGGTGGGGGAGATAATGAAGAGAGTGAGTAGTCCACAAGGCGGCTTCCAGTTTCATTACAATTTTACATCTCTTTCAGTGTGCTACCTTTGCTTGCGTCCGTGTGAACTCAATTGATTCCGCTCTCACAAACACTTGCACAGCATTTGCTCGTGAGATGGTGGAAATTCCTTTGTAGATATTTTTTGTTTGTAATCTTTTACTTTATGTAGTCTGTGGATTCCTGGACATTTTACTGTATGTTTTCAAGTCAACTCTTAAGTTGGTTTTGTATAGAGAGCTCTGTTTTCTGCCCGTTGTGCGTTAGTTTTGAATGCTGTGCAAAATATCTTGAATATCCTCATGTGGTGTAGTGGTCATGCTTGTGCAATTATATTGATGGTTTGTATTTACTATGTGCCGAGTTACAGTAGATTCTGTTGTATATTATTATTCATCCTACTTCCAGTGTTCCAGTGAACTGGTCAATCCTCCTTTTAAAACTTTTAAGACGTTATCCTTGATTGAGTGAGTGACTCGTAGCATATGGACAGTTTTGGTTTGTTAGAAAGTACTTGTTTAAATCTGGGCTAAAATTTTCACAGTTGATTGACACAATGGAATCGGATAGTATGTACACTAGCAGTGCCAACGCCACTCTCCGGAGACCCATGTATGCATCAAATATTTTCGAAGACAGGCTGAATAGAATGGGTGGACGAAAATATAAATCCCTCATAAATGTTCAGCTTCAGAAGGTCAGTTGTGGATAAATCTATCTCTTTATAGCCCTCCACAATTACAATAAAATCATAACTCTCAACATTCCTCATCCTTACTACAGCTATATAATATTTGGATTTTGAACCTTTCTCTTAACTTCACTCGTGCTCACGTTTCCAAAAGCCATATCCTTTTAACTCTTTTTGATTATGCATTTAATCCTTATTGCACTCCAAAGCGTGCATGAATATCGACAAAATAATTGGGCACTAAATGATCCTTGAGTTGTTCTAATTGCTCTCATCGTACAAAGATTGCTCTTATGCACTGCCTGGAATGTACGTTATGGCTATGCTTCCCTCTCTCTCTCTCTCTCTCTCTCTATCTGTGTGCTTTACTCGATATACTACTTAATCCTACGCCTCAGCGTAAGTAAGCCGTCGAACCAAGTGTGCAATTTCTCTAATCCGCGTTCACAACTTTTTTCATGCTTATTATCGCGAATCGAGGTACATGTCTCCATCCATGAAAACTTTGCGACAGTTAGAGTGTCAAATGACTGAGATATTTTCAAAAAAAATATTTATGATCTTCACCATTCACGAAAATGAGGCTCATAAATTTTGATGGTAATAAGCTAACGACTTTTATCGAACCATGAATTTCCTCTATCTTGTACCATCTGTATTATCTCAGCAGGAATAAAATCATTTTGAGGCTTTTTGGCATTCTTATCCTGGAAAAAGTTGCTCGAAAGGGTTCATAAGAAAAACCATCATTATAGTCGTCCGTCGGTAAATAATAAATTGGTGATATGTGAAGCAATGTTGAAGAGCAATCTTAACTTATAAAAAGGATGCAATGCTTTAAAATTATTATCAGTGTACGGACAACTGTCACTTTGAGCTATTGTACGGAATGTTGTGTACGTAGCTTGGTTTGATTCCGCTGAAAGAATAATGTTTCCTGAGTAAAACAAAGATTGTGCACTTGTGATAAAAAAATGCTCTTGTCTTCTGTATTAATGCATAATTCTGTTTAAATAATATATTTTGTGGTAGTATAGGGAACAAAACCACAGAATTTTGGTAAATGTACCATATATGTGTATTGGTAAACGTGTCAAAGCAACCTCTCCAGAGAGGTGAAGGAAGTGATGGTTACACAGGAAGAAGAGTGCCGTAAAAAAGTTTTGTTTCAAATTATTATGAAATGCAAATTTAATTCGGTACGAGACTGGAAACTTGTGTTTTCCAGACAAATAGTTTACGCATATCAGCTCTCTCACAAGATAATTTTTTCCAAGTTGTCAAGTAGTGTCATTAGTGCAGTAGCGGCAACACCTGAAGAGATATATATCTGCTCATTGACACAAAGGCGCCAATTAGAGCTCTGTTTTACTGTTTTTGTGTAGTGACTTCAACTACCTTCAACATGAATCCTGGATCACCAAAGACGCTCAATTCTTCGTCGTCGAATTCAAAAACTTTCAATTTGAATCGACTTTCTTCGATGGGGTTTCGAGCTCCGGTTTTCACCAAAATGGTAGTTTTCTCTTTAATATAAATCCTACTCCACTGAATATAAGATCGCGAGGTCCAATACATTTTCAAAACTTGGTAATTTTCATGAAGTAAAAAAGTATTTCCCAAAAATTACGAGACTGCAATTATTTACGTACGAAACATTCCTCAATGCGCTATACTTGCAGTTGCAGCAATAGAGTTCCCAGCTTAAGGAAAAACTTGACAAATATATTGAATAACATATAGAAAAGAAGAATTAGAATAGTGTTTAAATATCAGTCATTATACATAATCAACCGCATTCCATTTATGCGTTGTTTTTGATAAACGTCATGTATCAATGTTGTATATTATGAGCACCACGTTCCATTTTTAATGATAACGATTAAACTGTCTCTTGAGCAAAAAGGTTAAAACACGAACGAGGTAAAGAGATTCGTTCGAGTTTAGAACAAAGTAATCTCCTTTCCCATTCTGTCTTTCAGCCAACAAAATCCATTTTTGTTCATATGCAAATTTTTCGACTTATAATTTGGGCAGGTAGAAAGAATCATCATGACTGGAGTTGAGAGAGTTGTGTGTGAGGCGACGTTAAACATATTCATGTTGAAGTTAGAATCACCAAAAAGAGAAAAGGGCAGTCCAGCAATGATTCTAATTATGCACTCTTTTCTCATCATTATTGGTGGCGCTTACAAGTCATTCGCATAACATGTGCTGGGCCTTTTGCATTATCTGTAAAGAGTTGATATTGGTAGAGCTCAGCATGAGACTGGTTCACGCAACCTGCATACCTACATATTATATCTGGCTATATTTGCATGACAAATAATCACCATTTAATTCGGTGTAAATCCCATTAAATCCCTTATCTTGCGAGTAGGAAGAAATTCTATTAACTATCTTGTTCCCGACCATTATTAGTCACTACCATATTATGGCATTTGGCGAGGAAAGAATTTATTGGAAATTGGATTTCGCTTTTTAGAAAACACATACCAGTCAAAAGTATTTTTTAACCCAAAACGAAGAATACAAAAAAAAGAAGTGGGTAAAAAATTACAGTAAAAAGATTATGCTACGAAGTATTCCCTGCCTGGTGGTAGGAAATTTACAAGAATTTCAATGTTGGTTTGCCATCTTATGAAATGATAGCATTTACTAAAAAAACGAAGAAAAGTTGGTAGAAAAAGACACATTGTCCCCTTCTCTTTCCAAGGATATGATAATGCTTGACAATTTCAGATAACAAGAGTTGAAATACTTGTTAAGTTCTCAGAAGGCAACCTCTAGCACAAGGCAAATTTAAACTTGTTCATTCACACTGATGGGACAAGCTCATTAATGAGCCTTGTTGGCAATAAAAGAGCTTTTTTGCATTGATGATGATGTACATATTTGTGTAATGTTTTGTGTGGCCGGGTCCACCCCACCTGTACATAATGCAGTATAATAAAATATTGACAATTTTGGTATTTTGAAACCTTGGTGTTGACCCTCTGCTGGAGAGTATATGTTGCAGTTGTAATATAGTTGACATGAAGTTATATATTATGCTCGTAGTTGATCCCAAACATGATTTCACACGCATCAGTAAAAATGAGTGATCATGTAATACGCATGTCGTTTGTATTGACATCCAAGATGGATGGTGAGATGATTTTGTAAATGTTCCAACATTGAGTTTTAAACCGGCTTCGCTTGTCAACTCAAGGGATTTTGTTTCTGTGAGCTGAAAAGCAGTATAAGAAAGCTTTGTTATGAGATATATGTGTTAAAAGTGTGAGATATTAAAATTATAATGATTGGGCTAATGATAAATGATTGTTGCTAAAATGGACAAGTGAATGATTTTGAAACGTTGATAATTTTTCGTCTAGATGGGAGACTCTGATGACCTGGCCAGTCAGGGAATGAATGGACAAACCATGGGTATTCTAAATGGAGTACAGCCAACTGGAAACGTTCAGGTAAGGCGATATCTGCTTGAGGTTAAGATGGTGGCGATACAATGTCATCATTATTTTTGCATTAATTAAGTTTGTAAGGGCTTAAGTGTATGTGCTTGCCCATTTTCTCAAAAGAACTATCAGTTTAACTGCTTCTTTTATTATGCTAATAAATATCAAGCAGAGCAAGGCGGCTCAGTTTTCAAGAATAAATACATCCTCCACCCAGTCACAGCACCAGACGGTGAACTCGTCGAGTAGACGTGTTGTAACATCTGCCCTTACATCTCATCATCAAAGCAACGAAACGCAGACATCTCAGCATGTAAAACAGTCATCTACTCAGCATCTAAAGTCAAACCTGACAGAAATGCAAACAAGAATGTCACAAATGAAAGCTATAACCCAACAAACAACTTCTTCCACCTCGTCAACTTCCTCAACCTCCTCTTCATCAGCATCAACCATGTCTTCCGCTGTTTCGGTTGTTGGAAGTGGAAAATCAGGAAACGCAGGTCTTCCCCCATTTAAACTAATTGACCCGAAAACTGGGCGCTCCATCAGCGAGCAAAATGGGGGAGACGATTCACCCTTGGATACGGGCACAGTGCTTGTGCAAGAGATACCATTCCCAGCCTCTACAGATATGCAAATGACACCTGTGCTAAATGTAGGTGATATGCCAAATCCGCCTTTGGAAAGTCCAAACCTAGTCATGAACAACCATGCAAATACATTGGACAGTCCACTTGGAAATAAAGATCTGGGTCCGCAGAGCTTCCGCTTTGAACAGAAAAAGGTTCAGTCTCATTCATCTTCAAAGTTCACGCGAGGCAATTTCAGCACTGAGCAAAACTCTGCAAATGCTGCAGAGATGAAGAGAGTTCAAACGGGTGATGTGAGCTATGAAGAGAAATCTTCTGCGCAGGCTTTGAGACACAAAGTGGAAGTTGATGGGATTACTGCCGAGAAGACAGCCGCTTTAAAGCATGAGCAACGGTAAAACTTGTGAATACACTAGATGACAACGAAAAAGATTCCTTAAGTGATGAGTAGCTATGCTGACAAATATTATTGCTTGTTTTGATAGGTCTTTGACACAAGGAGGCGTTACAGAAGAAGAGTCTCACAAAGCTGCTGCTGCCTCAATAAAACTCTCAACAGACACTTTCACTGCAGAGAAAGCAGCGATGGCTGTTGAGCAAAAGAAGCAAACGAGATGCGCTCAAGGCACAATTATTAATTCGGAGAAACATACTGCTGCTGCCAGCCAATCCAAGTTAACTTTTAAAAATCCATTAGCACTTCCCGGCTCGGCTTCTGATGGTATTGCTTCATGTCATAGGCACTATCACTTTGGCTAAAAATGCACTTTTATCAGCATATTAAATGATATAATGTTCTTTTACTCTCTAGTTCTCACATTTGAGGATTTAGACTCGCTAGGATGGGAGTCTCCTCCGCAAGATGTTGACCGTGTAATCGATAAATATTCTAATGAAATCTCAACAATATTTGAATCGCTCCGCGACACAGAGGAAGAAAATACTAGTTCCGTTACAAATCTCAATTATGCATCAGGTGTTATGAGGGCTGCATGGAGTATTCCTGGGCATGGCCATCAAGTAAACCATTCATACTGTGTTTTATGATAATATTGTCATGTTTATGGTTTGAAAACAAGCTCACTAGTTAATTTTCTTATTATGCTAGGTCGGAGGGCATCTGTGTGAGGAACTGAGGAAGCTGGGAGGTCTAGATCTACTTATCGAGAATTGCTCTTCAACGAAGGATGAATTACGTGTAGCTTCGGCAAGAGTTCTAGAGCAATCTCTGACTCCAGAGAACTGCAACTACGTCGTGGAAAAAGGCTTCGAGTGTCTGGATAAAATTGTCAAGGTATAAATGTTCTAGAGGGAGTAACATATTTTCTTATCATGTCGAAAATCTTCATTTTTCTCTCCATTCTTACCTACGTAATTTCAAGGTTGCTTCGGAGCTCTGCGAGGAGGACTCTTCCGTTGGAACTGGCTTATTGAGACATCTCTTCCGTCACAGTGAATCCACATGCAGCGATGTTTTGCGACTGCAAGGCCTGGAAAGGGTCATGGCAGAATGTCGGCGAATGGATATAGAAACTCTTAGAAATTGCGCTGGGGCTCTGGTTAACCTTTCTCTTTATGGTGGAGCAGAAAATCAAGAAGCAATGATAAAAAAGAAGGTGCATCACTGGCTGTTCCCTCTTGCGTTCCACCATGACGATTCCATCAAGTACTATGCATGTTTGGCAATAGCCGTGCTAGTTGCGAATAAAGAAATTGAGGCTCAGATCATCAAATCAAGTAATATACCTTTGAAATAATTTTTGCTTGATTGAAGTATACATATATATATATATATTATTATTAAAATTGTTGCGGTTTGACTCTCTTCTTTAGACCTACTCCAGCTGGTAGAGCCTTTCTTAAATTCTCACAATCCTGAAGAATTTGCTACATCAAATTCCTTCCACAGTCAAGGCCAGAGTAATCAGTGGTTAGAACGATTGGTGCCTGTGTTGGCTTCACAAAGAGAGGAAGCTTGTTCATTAGCGGCTTTTCATTTTTGGTAATAAAATTTTGACAATTGATCAATTTCAACGTCGGTAATGAGCTAATATTGACATTTAAGAAGATGCCAACTTTAACCTTGTTAAACATGATGTTTCAGTATGGAAGCCGGAATCAAGAAACGACAAGGGTTAACATCAGTCTTCCAGGAAATCAATGTGATTGAGCCGTTAAAAAGAGTTGCTTCTTCGCCAAACGCGCTAGCCTCCAAATTTGCGGCTCAAGCCTTGAAGCTTATTGGTGAAACAGTGCCGCACAAGCTCAGTCAACAGGTCCCCCTTTGGTCAACAGAAGATGTTAGAGAATGGGTGATTCAAAAAGGATTTGATATGTATGCGGATTCTTTCATGGCATCCAGAGTAGATGGTGATCTCCTCCTCCAATTGACAGAGGAAATGCTCAAGGATGATATTGGAGTGGAAAATGGAATCCTCAGAAAAAGGTAAACCAAAAATGTTCAGAAAATATTAGAAGCTCTTTGCACCCCCATTTAACACCCTAAGTAATTTGAATGTTTTCTTTAAAAAGATTTATGAGGGATTTGCGTCATCTTAAGAAAATGGCTGACTACTCGAGTTGCGACGCAACAAATCTCAATGACTTCCTGAGTTCGATTCACCCTGAATATTCTGCCTACACCTATACCTTACTCAATAATCATGTCGACAAGGATACTCTCAGTAAATGTGTAACTGAAGATGTGCTTGCTGAATGTGGAATCAAAAACAGTATTGATCGAAAGCGTATCTTAGACGGTTTAAAAGGTGAGGGGAGTTGTCATAACTTTTATATCAACTTCATGTATATGTATACACCAAGAAAACTGTTGGAGTAAATTTTTTGCTAACATTATTGACACTATTTTCCTTAAGCAGAAAAGTCTGCATTGGCATCGACGTCTGAGGAAAATCCTGACAAACCATTAGACGTTTTCATCAGCTACCGTCGATCCAATGGATCTCAACTAGCCAGTTTACTGAAGGTGCATTTACAGCTCAGGCAGTTCAGCGTATTCATCGATGTTGAACGACTCGAGGCTGGAAAGTTTGACAATAATCTCCTTCATAACATTCGTCAAGCTCGCCATTTTGTCCTTGTTTTGACACCAAATGCCCTTGACCGTTGCGTTCAGGACACGGAGTGCAAAGACTGGGTTCACCGCGTGAGTTTCTTTGCATGTACCGTCCCGTTAAAGCTGGTTTTGAAGTTTTCTGTTCCAGTTTCACTAACTAACATGCCAATCTTCTCTTGTAGGAAATTGTCGCTGCTCTCAGTAACCAGTGTAATATTATCCCTATAATGGACAATTTCCTTTGGCCAGACCCACAAGACCTACCGGAAGATATACAACCTGTGTTGAGCTTCAATGGTGTCAAGTAAGCAATCAAGCCAATGAATGAGCGTTATGTTTCACCAGATACATAATGACAGTAATAGATTGCTGTTGCTAACAAGAAATTTTAAATAAATGCTTCCAGGTGGATTCATGATTATCAGGATGCATGCGTGGATAAACTTGAGCGGTTTATGAGAGGTGAAGCAGGTTCTTCTCGTGGTGATCCAGTAGTTTACAATGCACGAAACTCAGAAACACAAAGCTCTAGTTCTGACAGAACAGTGTCTTCCAGGCCATCTCCACAATATCAGCGCACACAAAGCGTTGGATCTGAAGGGACCCGAACAGATTGATTGTTTACAATGTTACACTACAATTTTTCGTATACATAGATACTGGGAATGGTAGTGCAAGAAATTCGTTATTGTGGTTTATAATATTTACTGTTATGCCATGTAAAATGAGAATTTTCTTAATGTGCCGAATCTTAAGATGCCAACTATATTTATAAGTAATTTTTACCACAATTAATGTTTTAATTGTATGACGAAAATGCTGACATAAACGTATGTGTGAATCGATAAGAAACATAGCACATTATGTAAGCTCATTTGCCACCGTCCGGTCCGTCACATCAAACATATGACTTTATAAAGGTTTGACAATGTGTGAAATTCTGGGCGCGTGACTAATAGGCAGATTCAGATAATTTAAGTTCAGCAGCTGCTTTTAATGAACGCATCGACAAATCGCGTCATAGCATTGTATTTTACTTTTTCTATCACATTTTAAAACATTTCCATTCTCTCTGACAAGATAACGACAAAGTAACAAATACTAAATTCTATAAAAAAATATTAACAAATCAGGGTTTAAGCCAATGAAACGCTAAATTATGAATATTACCTCTATTTAACAGAGCTTATATTAAACTTATCCATAAGGAACTAATTATCTTGTTTAGTTTGTGCTTCCCACATAGTTTGGTAAATTCCACCGTTTTTAATCAATTCAGCATGAGTTCCAAATTCTTCTATCCTTCCATTTTTCATAACAATTATTTTGTCGGAATTTGCAATTGAACTCAAACGGTGCGCAATGGTGACACTGGATCTTCCAGTTTTTGCATTATCCAGTGATGCTTGGACTGCAACTTCACTTTCACTGTCCAGAGCTGAAGTAGCTTCGTCTAGTACCAAAAGTTTTGGCTGTCGCACAATAGATCTTTACAACCAGAAAAATAACAATTTATTTTATTAAAAAAACACAAAGAAATTTCAAACCGGTGAAGAGTCAAGTGACCCCCTTTTAAGTAGAGTTAAGGAAAAAAGAAGGTTCCCAATGGCTCAATCAACCGCAGCTATTGTGTGAAGCAAAGGCTATCTATTTTATTATTAAATTTTACAGTGACACAACTATCACAGGACTCTAAACCCGCCATTTAAAATTATCTATAGCTGGGGACAGTCATGGAATTCATCAATGAGATTCATTTTGCAAATAAATCTTAAGCAGGCACGTTGCTAATTACAACTTGATTAATGTATGCATAGGTATAATTCAAGGCAAGTTATACGGGGCGTTTCTCAGGTTGTCCATTGGCTCAAAATAAACAAAATCAAAAACATCCTACGAGTCACTTATTTCACTGGTTTGGACATAACAACAACCCAGCTTCCTGAGAAACTGCATGTTCAAAAACCTTGTTATAATTCATATGCTGACAGGATATCACGAAGCAATCATCCCAAACGACTTTTCAAGGAAATTACTATTAATTCATATCATAACTAGGAATACAAAGATCAATACTATTCTTACCTCGCAATTGCGATGCGTTGCTTTTGCCCACCACTCATTTGGTTACCTAACAGTCCAACTCTGGTTTCATAGCCCTATACGCCCCAAATAATTTTTTACAAACTTGGATTGTAGCATATATTTGACTTGTTTAACCTAACTAACGATAAGTGTCAATATACTCACCGCAGGGAGGGTCGTAATAAAGTTATGCATATTTGTATTTTTTGCTGCGTTTATGATCTCCTCCATTGGCACATCTTTTGAGTTATTACCATATGCGATGTTTTCTCTAATGGAACAATCCCACAGTATTGGCTCTTGAGATACAAGAGCAATATGTTGTCGCAAAAAATCAAGGTTTAATTTGGTAAGATCCAGACTGTCGAATTTCTGTAATATAAAACAGCAGAACTTTGACACTGCGAAATAACAACATTTAGTCAGGAATATAAAATCAGTTCTTACGACGGTGCCCGTAATTGGATCATAAAATCTAAAGATTAGGGCAGCGCACGTTGATTTTCCACTGCCTAGAAATTCAAACACACTTGAGTACTTTTTAAAACACAACACTATTATTCAATCAAATACTTGAAGAAAGGAATGTGAAGGTTGCATACCAGAAGGACCACAAATCGCAACACTTTCCCCAGCATTCACGTTCAAATTAATATTCTTCAAGACCTTGACGGAGGGTCTGGTACGATAATGAAAGCTAACATTTTCAAATCCGACTTGTCCTTTCACAGTTCCCTTTTGTAAAAATTGTAGTCAGTAGGAATATTTAAAAAATCAGCATAAAGAAATTAACTACCAAAGTTATATTACCAAAATTGCTTCGGGAAAAAATCTTGAAATGGTTGGTCTAGCATCAAGAAGTTCGAAAATCCGTGCCGCTGCAATTTTTCCTTTGTCATAGTCAGGAGCAAAAGCCACTGCTGCTCCGCCGCTCATGGTACAGTATATAAGAGCCTCAGCAACCCTATGTATATTATTACAGGTTAAACTTTTCATTTTTAAAACTACGCTGCTGGCCAAACACAAAGATAATCGAAAAGCAACTTACTTAAATACATCTCCTATACTGGCACAAGTTTGCTCGACCAAATATCCTCCATACCACAAACTGATACTATAGCAGAACATTGGACCACCACTTACAAGGCCGTATACGAATCCACGAACATGGGCCCTCTTAAGGTTAATTCTTCAAAATGTACAGATTTATGAAATATTATTTTTCAAAATGCGTAAACCTATGCTAATATCGAAATTACCTGTGAGCCGCAGCAAGTTCCTTTTCATACATTTTAATGAACTGATCTTCAGCACACAAACTTGCCACTGTTCTTATGTTGTTCAACGCTTCTACTGCCACGTTGCATGAAGATTCAATGGAATCACGTTCGATCACATTATCAGAATTCATTACCCTTCCTTCCAAAAATGCTGTGTACATCATGAGGGGAACAAATACAGCTGTAACAGCAGCCATATTGGGTAGATAATAGAATGACATTGCTCCAGCAGCAATAAGTATAGAAAATGCCTGTAAAATTCCAGCCAGCCTGGACCCAGTAGCACCACGAATACTTGACGCATCTGTAGATAGTCTAGCAGTCAACTTCCCTACCGCATTTTTTCTATCATCAAAAAATGATATGTCCTGCTCTATCAGAGATGAAAACAACTGTTTTCGTACACGGTACGTAAAGCATTCGCCAGAATGTCCAACTAACATTTGCTAAATAAAAAATTAAGCATTATTTACACTATTACAACCAATATACTTACACCTTTCAATTTTGTAGCTACCTGGAAAAATCCACATATGCCCATGACCGTCGCAATCACCAAGTACACGAAGCAATAGTATTTTCCATGGTATAATACATCGAAATCGTCTTTGCTTGTGAATGACTATAAAGCAATAAAAGATTGAGATTATTTTTCAAGCAGTACACACACTAAACACATATCTATAGTCATCAATCCAAATAAACGCACCTGAATAAAATCACCGAAAATTGCAGCATAAGCAGGTAACTGAAGACCCTTTATAATTGAACACACTGCTACAATAAGTAGGTAGGGCCACTCGTGCGTGTTTGCTTTCCACAGCCGAAAAAGACTGACACTCCCAGATACTTTACTTTCATTCTGTTACGATAAGCCGGTAAATAATTTTTACGAATTCACAGAAGACGACATAATATGAAATAAATTTATGCCTTTTCTTCTTCTGGCGCTGGAATATCATCTACAGAGACCTGGCTGATTAGCCTGGTACGACTAGTTATTCGTCCAGTTCCTGGTTCACTTGCCATATACTCTTCCAACTCATCTTCTGCATCAGATCCCTCTGTTAGGCCCTTTCCCCCGGTACGTAAGACTTCGTTTTCTTCCTGCTTTAAAATCAGGTTGTAATAATGGCCTTTCAGCTGCATCAACTCAGAGTGAGTTCCCTGCTCTATGATCTATATACACATGAAGAAAATGCCCATTTAACAATCATTACACAAAAATTATACAGCCGATATCGATATCGCACGTGAAGTGAAAAATTTTAGCTGACTGCTTCACTTACATGCCCTTTGTCAATAACATATATTACATCTGCGGCTTTAATTGTGCTCAGTCTATGTGCAATTATAATAGTCGACCTCCCATGACTAGCTCTTTCTAGCGCAGCTTGAACTATACTCTCGCTCTGAAAATCAAGAGCTGATGTGGCTTCATCCAGTAGTAAAACGGATGGATTTCGAACTAACGCTCTGTTGAAAGTAATTTAAATTATAATTGGATTAACCAGAAACCAAAGCATATTTATTCTTTACACTTAGATACTTTCTTCTGAAATCTTAGTACCTAGCAATAGCAACGCGCTGCTTTTGACCTCCTGATAAACTAGCTCCTCTTTCTCCAACAAGAGTTTCATATTTCTAAATAGAAATTAAAAGTTATAACTACTAGTTTGAACAGTTTAAAAAGTAAAAACATATATCTGAACTGCAATACCTGTGGAAGTTGATTTATAAATTTGTGCGCGTATGCCTGCTTAGCTGCGGCTTCAACTTCATCCTTGCTGACTCCAGTTAGTCCAAAAGTAACATTTTCTGTAATCGTCGTATTAAATAGGACTGGCTCTTGACCGACTAGCCCCATCTGTGACCTTAACCACTTAATGTTGAGTGATTTTATGTCAACTCCATCCAACAATATTTGGCCTTCAGATGGATCATAAAACCGTTGCAAAAGCTGCACACATGTAGACTTTCCACAACCAGAAGCTCCCACTAGTGCAACCGTTTGGCCAGGTTTTACACGAAGAGAAAGTTTTTCCAATACCTAAGTCAAATAGAATTGTAGCTAGCAATCATCGCGCTCACACAAAAGCGTGTCAGTGTCGTATATATTATATGTGTCTATTTGTAACGTTTGATTTCTCCCATACCATGACGCCTGGCCTGGATGGATACGTAAAACTAACACCCCGAAATTCAATATCACCTTGTGGTTTGCTAGCTGGAAGTAGACCTTCAGTTGAAAAACTGTTAATCTCTGACTGCCTGTAATATAAATATAAAAATACACTATTTGCAATACTCTCTCGCTTAAACTAAAACAAAAGTAACAAATGAAGTGAAAATTCAACCTGTCCAATACAGGAAAAATACACTTTGCAGCACCGGTTCCACCACTGACGGCTTCAATGTAATCCGACGACGAGCCAAAATAAAACCCAGCCATCATGACGCCAAACAGGATCTAAGCCATCAGTAATTATACAACTTTTTACAACAAACATTCATCTTTCGATTCTTATAATACCACAATTGGCTAAACTGAATTACCACAAGAACGTTATCTGGACCATACAAACCATCACCAGTTTCTCTAGAGTGGACGACCAGAACGGAGCCGTACCAAAAAGCATAAGCAAAGTTAATCAACGAAACAAACCAAATAAGTCCATTTGCTGCTCCCTTTAGGAAATATCTGTGAAATGCAACTTTTTTCGCATGAGTAATTTTTTGGTCGTAGCGTTGGATTTCTTTTTCTTGGCCGTTAAAAGCGTGCACGGTTCGAATGTTAGCAAGCACTTCTTCCGCCAGAGAACCAGCTTCTCCGTAAGCATCCTGCTCTTTTGAAGTCATTGTGCTTTGTACATTTGCGTCAAAGCCAGAAAGTATACCAAGAACTGGTACGAAAGCCATCAAAGCCAAAGTCAACTTCCATCCAAGAAAAAATGACAGTCCCGTTAAAGCAACACAGTTGACAACTGACGAAACGAACATTCCTACTTTCTCACTCATTGCATTTTGAATTTTTAGCATATCACTATTTAGAAACACAATATAATAGTATAACTTCATACATCTCTAATTTAATATGATTTTTAAAGTCAAATTGCATCAAGTAACTTACTCAACCATTCGAGAAGAGAAATCTCGTTTAGCATTTCTATCGAACCAACTGATATCTTGCTCCAGAAGTTTCCGAAAGTACTCTTTCCTAATTTTGTAAACCTTTCCAAGCAAATGACAAAAATTGTAGCAATTTTACGAGTAGTAATATGACAGGTCAAATTTGTAACAGAACTTACCTGATTCTCGGCTACGTAATTCAGGCACATCACAAATACATAGCCGGCAACTAATTCAAACGCTCCTAGTGATGTTTGATATATTACAAATTTTTCAACCCCCTTCATGAAAGGTGTTGTTTGATTGGATGTTGGCGGAGGACATAGTCTTGATGTATTAGATGCATAGTCCACCATGGTTTTAGTAAACTTTCCGAAAGCATAATTTGCCCAGGCAGGAACGATGCCGGTTAAAGAGGCAGTTAACAGCCCTATTATGACCAGTAGTTTCTCACATTTATTGGAATAACGGTACTGAAATTAATGTCATATACATCAAAGTAATAATTATAAATGCATTGTAGAGATCCTAATATACTTCTTATGCCCAATATTGTCAGAAATCCCACATACCAAACTAAAATAAGATACATCAGCTCTTTCGTCTTCATCCCAGTCATTTTCACTGCTAGAAGAAACAGGATCACAGGTAGCTGCAGCCACTGGCTGTGAAGGTTTCTCTACCTGATTATTTGGTAAATGTTTTGATGACCCCGTGGAATTATCTCTACTATCACCGGTAGCATCAGGTACACATTCATCAGTTTCATACACCTCCGAAGACAACAAATTTCTGTTAAAGTTTTGAATTTAAACTATTTAGTAAAAAAATCCTGCTAAATGATAATGCTTTCTGTGTGTTTAACAAACCTTCTATCACTATCCTCATCTTCCACATTTCCATTCTTGAAACTGTTTAAACTAGGCATTTTGGAACGAAAGAATTGACTTAGAAATTAATATAAAATACTGAGTTTGGAATTAATAGGAGATCCCAAAGGAACACAGGTTATATTTATGGCTGCCACTTTTCACTGATGACCTAAAGCAATATTTAAAAAAAAATCAAATCAGTATTATTAATTTATTAGTTACTACCATGAGGGAACTTTAATATACATACATACACATCACAGAACCAGAGTCCGGAAAAACAATAACCAACATTTGTACAAGTCAGTTTATTTTCATGTGAATATAATTGTCTGATTCGGATTATTGATTACATAAGCTTTCAATCTAATCGGAAAAAATGTCAAAATTGACTGATGTTATGTTTATGGGAATCTTAAATGACTAAAAAAATCCAAAAAACCGCATTTACCAATTGATATGCTTTGCGTATGCAGAAAAAGTATTGACAATCGTAAACCCAAAAACTGCTTAACGCTTATATGTAATACGTATCTTTAAACCTCAGATTACTAGTAAACTAATATTTTTGTTACCTAATCAAACATACTCATGAAGGAATTTTAAGTTACATGCATGTGCATTAAAGAAGACTGACAGCTCCAGTTTAGTCTCCATATGACAAATAATGATCAAGTCGATCACACGCCCACTTTCATTAACATTTACCCAAATCCTTAGACGTGATCTTACAGTGATGAATAATAATGTCATTTATTCATGTGATTGGTACACTTGTGATCTTACGCTAGCGATAACCTATCCCTTTTTAACGCACAGCACTGTTCCACTATTTGTGCCCTAATTGTACAGCATAGAAATGCTAATACATTTTATTATTAAATTTAACATCATAATTATAAATATATAGAAATGATTCGGACATGAGTTTGCGCTACCCCAAATCGCTTGTACGTCGGTCGGCACGTTTGATCTGGGATTTGACATATTAAAAAGGACTATACGTGACACGCAAGTTTGAGATGGCTATCCGCTACTTTTACTACAACATTAAATATTTCCTTAATTTGATATACATTCAACATTTCAATCCTGATTTAATCCCTTGTCAAGTTTTATGCAGTTTATAGTTCACATAAAATGGTTATGGTAAATGGTAATAATGGTAGGTAATCGTAACCGCGATGTTCCATTGTTTTCAAAATACTCCTGACTACAGTTAGTAATGGAAAAGAACGTACTCGCAACGATAACTGTCACTTAAACCTGTTAACTAAAACGTACAAGTTTTTGGTAATGGATTTTTTGCTTCTTGTACTACACACAGATTACAGACAGAACAAACAATTTTGAACGACAACTTTAGTACCTTCGCTTCGCCCCGGTACTAAATGACTTAAATAAATATCCACCATATTCTGCATGCATCCAAATCTAAATCTTATGTATTTTTATTTAAATATAAAGAAAGTTACATGTCTGGTAGCTCCTTATCATTTAGAGCACAATGAACAATTACTAACAATACTAACCCACAACAGCCTTTCTTGAAACACTGTCAAATTCGACCTGCGGACCTGCCAACTGTGATCCTTGCTTTTATGTGCATGAGTAGAATATCTTCAAGCCAGATTCAAGTAAATGTTGTGTAGCATTCCATATTATTCCATTCATGGATACATGAGTATTTTAGTCACCACTCAACAATTGCTCATGCTAGTCTTGCTGGACGTGCAGCCGGGTGGAAAATAACGACAGCACATGTGCTCTTCCATAAAGAGTTGAAAGTATACAGTCACGTCACAAAGTATCAACAGCATGCCTGATAGTAATGTTGTTTGTGCCGAATTTCTCAGTTTTGCTATCTCAAGAAAGACGTCACAAAAACTCAACGTTGGAGCAATGAAGCATCCTCAAAGAGTTCAAAGATTAACAACTACGAGATCGTCACGCAATATTCTCATATAAACACATACTACAACATATTTATACCTAAATCACCAGGAATCTTCAACTCACTCAAAATTTAGCTAGAGAAGTTGCTAATGTTGCTGCTACTGTGTTTTCCTTGTTCGTTCCAGCCAGCCAATAATTCTAATGGTTACAGTTACCATGCTAATATGCACGTGAAATGTGCACACCACTGAGACCTGAGAGTCCAATCTCTTTTGAGTCCAATGCAAGAACTCATTTGATGCGCTTGGACCCAACATTCTGTTAACAGTATACTTTCACACTTGTCTAAATTATATACCTTTTGTCCAGCAGTTGTGAGTTAGTTCCTAACATCCAACAACAATACTTTATAGTGCCTTTTTTGGCATTTTTATTGCTGTTTCATATTGATCGGTAGACGGAGAATAGAAGTACTATGCTTTTGGCAGTTACTAAATCATTGGACTACTTTCTTTATTTTATTCATTGTTGATCCGCAACCTTCGGTGGTATATTTTGCAATCATTTTCACGTGTACCAAGAATGTTCTCACTTTTTGCTACTTTTCTTATGCATCCATCCTTTCCCATCGCATTCAAAATACATGCAGCATATTAAGCATGACATAACAGAAAAGATGTATTGAGGATGACATAACCAATCACCCTTCTGCTATATCATGGTCATTAAACTAGTCGGCTTCTAATTCTAACAGCAAATACCAAGTGAAATTGGTACTGCCTTTGAGGTTGTTAAGAGAGCTTCTTTAATGTTGAAGAATTGCGTGTGTCGATTCGAGTCGACGGACATAGCCAGCAGGATGAGGTAGTAGATAAGATTTATAGTAATTTATGCAACTCATTAATTATTATACTATTCTTACATCCTATATACACTGTAAGGTATGTGTGTAATACATGGAACTATCATGATTGCCAGCTGATCACAGCAGCCCTTCTCGGAATATGATTTGACTGACTACGACTGACGACTAGTTAACGTTCACAATTCGTCTCTAATACGTACATTTTCAAAATTCAAAAACATCAAAAGCAATGCTTCATCTTACTTGGTCTTGGTCATGTTATTCCATTCACCTTCTCCATCAACCTTTTTTTGTGATCTATCTGCTGCTGGTCGTGGGTTTGTTACTGGCGTGCTTCAATATTACGGACAGATAGCATACAACAAACTCCACTGAATCCTGTTTGTGCTGCTGGTTGCAATACCAAGGTTGAACTTTTAACACGAATGACTAGACAAACTTGCAAATAATTACCATAGAATTAGAATCTAACGTACATTTCAAAAGCACAGGTACGATTCGAGAGTGACCTTCGTTATGTCAATCAATCGAGTTGCACTCTCAATGAAATACTACATAATAGCATATGATCGATTCTTATGTTGCTGCTACGAGAGGATATTTCTCATGCAAAAACACATACCCAGCAAACTTTACAATCATAATAACAAAGCAGCTGCGTTGCATCATATTTTTGTGAAGATGCAAACTCAGAGCCGACAAAATGAGTACACTCACCTTCGACAAGAAAACTATCTCCAGAAATGATGAGAACTTGTCCCGGCAAACCGGCAGCAACGTTCTGCTGCGATGCCCGGGTATTGTGAGAACTTTCATGCAATAAAATATTTATAAGCATGAATGGATATTATACGTCCGTCCGTATGTACAGTATCTGCGGTAAAATATTATATACATAAAACGGACCACCCACACAGGCCACACGTATATGTACATATCCATATTATTCCATATTCCATAAATTCCATACATCATTTTTATGTACGCATCAACACCCATCAACCACATATCGGAAGGAAGCCAACCTGACAAATTGGTTCAAATAGAGAACCAATATTTTAATAGAACGTTAACCAACCAAACCATTTGCTTGTACATTCATTCGTATTATATTTAATATATATTTAATGCAAATAAGTTATAAATAGAAGGCATTTCTTAATAGAATCCTGTAGTTACTTATAGTCAGTCATTTGAAAGAACTTTGAAAGAACTTTTATTTAGAGCCGAATACAGATTTTTATCATTTCTAACTTTTGCAACACAACAAAACTTACGGATATGTAGACATACAACCTCAGAATAGTGGGTTATGTAACTCATAATTGTCATGAACATATACATAATTTCATAACATAACATATAACTCTCAAATGGCTTACTTTTTTCATTTGAAAGTGTATTTTCCTTGTATTCCTGAAAGTCTCATACTACAATACAATACAAGTCAATAGTGAAAATATAATGCTTCTTTGATGCTCTCCCAGTCCCTTTAAATTAATACTATTTGCAGGCAAGCTAAAGGATTTTCTTGATCTTTTGTCCCATATACATTTGTACGCTTGAGAATGCTTTTATACACATTCTACAGCATATTAGTCATTAGAATATGCATAATTTATACAGGCTGGGCTGAACTGAAATATAAGTTGTCTAATTCTTCTCATTTTTATCAGCAAGTTCACAGATTTTGCATGCTTTTCTTTCTTTTACGTATAAAATATTATGCATAAAGTCCTTCACGGCTGGACAGCATACTATCTACAAAGTGTTTGAAAGTTTGTTTGAATCCCTGCATTGACAACTAGAAATCTTTATTTAGCTCGGGAAAAACCAGACTTATTGGTTCGAAAAAACAGGTGAAAGTTGTTTACTGCAATTCGTCTGATGTAAATGATATACGTATGTTAGTAGTTAGGATTCATTAATAAACCATAACCACACTGGAAGCTTGCAAGAGGAAACCATTGTGACTCTGACCTTATCAAATATTTATGATCTCTCTTCAGTAAAAATTAAATTAATCGCAATATTTCTAAAAGTTTTCCACACATCGCAAGAGAAAGGATGGCATTTGCGTGCACCCTAGCCTAGCTCATCCTTCACAAAAGCTGCACGAAATGATCCGATATGTCAATATGTAATCCGATCAAGGGTGCATATTTTCAGTCAAAGTGTAGATAGTATGCTGTCCAACCATAAAGGATATATTATACGCAAAGGAAAAAGTCTAGTAAATATGGAGATTTCAATTTCTTGTTACCATTGATTGGACTATCAAACACTACCATTATGATTTGAAGTATGATGAAATTGATAGAAGCGCAATAATTCCTAATTTTTTAATTTCCTATTACTTAACACATTGAATTGAACGGGACACATTTAATCTGGGTTCGTGTTTAAAAAGTATTAAGGATACCACATTGAGAGCCATTCACTCCTAAGGAATATATTTTTATAGCTGTGATTTACTTGAATTTGAAGTACTGGACTGCCGAGAAAGCTTTATTTAGCACGGGAAAAACGTGAAATAAAACAGAGAGCCATTCACTCCTTGGGAATATATTTTTATAGCTGTGATTTACTTGAATTTGAAGTACTGGACTGCCGAGAAAGCTTTATTTAGCACGGGAAAAACGTGAAATAAAACAACGAAAATACACTTGAAAGTGGCGATTGTGTGCTATTGCAATTGGTGTGACGTAAATTTTACACATGCATAAATACCACCAAAAATTAGAACAATCGTTTTATCGGAAAGTATCGTTTATAATAGAATACATTGTGGAAATAGTTAAGCTTTAGCTCACAATCAGTTAAACGAAATAATACCGTTGACAATTTGGTTGTTTTAGGTACGCTTTATTTTTTGAATATTCTTTAATCATATATAACAACACTGGACTCTAAGCTAGTATTGTGATATTAATCTTATCAAAGGATTTTAATCTCCATTCAGCAAGAATTATATTTCTGAACATCTTCAATAAACAGCACGAATATGCATGGCATTTGTATGCACCCTAGCTCACCATTCACAAAAACTGCATGAAATGAACGTTGATGCGTAATCCGTGGTAGGATGCATTTTTTACACAAAGTGTAGATAAATATTAGAACAATCGTTTTATCGGAAAGTATCGGTTTTAATAGAATACATTGTGGAAATAGTTAAGCTTTAGCTCACAATCAGTTAAACGAAATAATACCGTTGACAATTAGGTAGTTTTAGGTACGCTTTATTTTTTGAGTATTCTTCAATCAAATATAACAACACTGGACTCTAAGCTAGTATTGTGATTTATCTTATCAAAGGATTTTAATCTCCATTCAGCAAGAATTATATTTCTGAACATCTTGAATAAACAGCACGAATATGCATGGCATTTTTATGCACCCTAGCTCACCATTCACAAAAACTGCATGAAATGAACGTTGATGCGTAATCCATGGACGGATGCATATTTTTAGACAAAGTGTAGATAAATATAACGTTGAATAGGTAAAAGATATATTAAACGAAAAGGAAAAAGGCAAGTAATTAAGGAGATGTCAATTTATTGTTAGCATTGCTTGGACTATCAACCATTATAATTTGAATTCCAATGAAATTGATAGTTGCGCTATAATTCGTAATTTTTTAATTTCCTATTATTTAACACATTGAATTGAACGGGACACATTAAATCTGGGTTCGTGTTTAAAAAGGATTAAGGATCCCACATTGATGATTGAAAAATTGATGTTCTACGAAATAGTTGGCCCGTCTCATTTTTATGACACTTATGCATATTAATCCAATTTCCCAGTTTTTATCTGCAAGTATTCTTATTCCACAATATTAAGATAAATAAACAAGATTGATTAAATTTTGGCACGTGAGTCAGTAAGGAATGTTTTGGAATTGTGATCCGGCTAACTCCTATTTGCAGCCAAAGTGTAAGTGCTGATTATTAGCAATTCAGCGCTAAGGAATATATTTTTATACCTGTGATTTACTTGACGTTGTAGTACTGGACTACCCAAAAAATCTTTATTTAGCACGGGAAGAACGAAATAAAACAACGAAAATACACTTAAAAGTGGCCATTGGGTGCTATTGCAATCGGTCTGACGTAAATGATGCATACCTACAAAAATTGGAACAATCGTTTTATCTGAAAGTATCGGTTTTAATCGAATACATTGTGGCAATAGTTAAGCTTTAGCTCACAATCAGCTAAACGAAATAATACCGTTGACAATTAGGTAGTTTTAGGTACGCTTTAGTTTTTGAATATTCTTTAATCAAATATAACAACACTTGATTCTAAGCTAGTATACTCTGATAGTATGAGGCTACTATTGTGTGATAGTAATCATATCAATATTTCTGAACATCTTCAATAAACAGCACGAATATGCATGGCATTTGTATGCACCCTAGCTCACCATTCACAAAAACTGCATGAAATGAACGTTGATACGTAATCCGTGGTAGGATGCATATTTTTACACAAAGTGTAGATGAATTTGTCGTTGCAGAGGTAAATGATATATTATACGAAAAGGAAAAAGGCAAGTAATTAAGGAGATGTCAATTTATTGTTAGCATTGCTTGGACAATCAACCATTATAATTTGAATTATAATGAAATTGACAGCAGCGCTATAATTCATAATTTTTAAATTTCCCAATATCAGCAAATTGAATTGGACTTTTGACTCAGGATTTAATGTCTTTTGACACATTAAATCCGGCTACGTTTTAAAAACCGACTTGGGATTCCCCATTGAACATTGATGGTTGACTGATGTACTAGCAAACAACCTGAGTTAGTTCGTGTCTTGTTTTATTTATCTTAATATTTTGGAATAATAATACTTGCAGATAAAAACTGGGAAATTGGATTAATATGCATAAGTGTCATAAAACATGACAAGAACTAACTCTGGTGGTTTGGTAGGACATAAATTAACCATCAATATTCAATGTGGAATCCCAAGTCGGTGTTTAAATCGTAGCCGGATTTAATGTGTCAAAAGTCCAATTCAATGTGCTGATACTGAAATTTGTAACTCCATTTTTGTTAGTTATGGGATGATAATTAGATTTCGTTTGAAAGGAAGGATAAATGCAAAATTAAGTTAATAAATTACAAAGCTACATTAGTAAGAGGACGCTGACATGTCTATGATGTTTGGGTAAACAGATACTTGTTGTTCATTATTGTTCTTATAACATGGTTACACGTTGATTTCAACTAGAGTTTTCAATGAGTAAACTGAACGAAAGTCTGCATGTAAATAAACGGCAACCTATAATAGCCTAGAAATGTCAAGATGATGACATTTCTTCTTTAAAAGGAAATGCAATAGTTACCTACTTTGCGTTGTTGACTGGTTGGCGACATTTTATTTCCAACTGAAGTCATGCATTTTCATTTGCTTGTTGAAGGCTGTTAAGAAATATTACAATTCTTCATTTAGTTTTTGCTGAATAGAGATTAAAAGCTTTTCGATAAGATCAGAGTCATTATAAGACCCTTTAGGGCTGGATGGCATACTATCTATATGATTTGGCGGTTAATAGGAGTTACCGGAATGAATACGCAATTCCCTACCAACTCACATGCCAACATTTAATCAAGCAGGTTATTATGTCTTTGGATATGAATGAATAGTCGTCATTTTCTTTGTACTATGCATAGGGATTAGGGATGCTACCCACATGTGCACCATCAGTTATTGTGAACTTTGGGTAAGTCGTAAATATTTTATGACGATGATGAAATAATTTTTACCCATTGAACCTGCTGAGTAGTTAGTGAATGTCGGAATCTTTAGTACTAATATATCCAATGAACTTTGTTTCCACACTTTTCTTCTTCTTTTACTGCATTACTTTCAAGTTATGTATGTCCTTGAAGATGTGGAGATGTCTAGAGCGATTTCTATTTTATCTAATTATCTCATTGCTACCAATTAAAACTGATTTAAAGCCTTTTTGTTTCACATGATATTTTAATTTAATGGTTGACCATGTTTTTGTTTAAAAAGACCCAAAATACATCATATTCACTCACGCCAAATAACGTTAAAAATCATATTGAGTTGTGATCGTCTTCAGTACTTTAGTAGTTCTTAAAACCCTATTAAACATTTAAGCATGCTGCTGGCGAGACATTAAACATTAAACTCAAATAAAGTGCACAAGTTGAACAAAAACTTTTAATCCTTTCATATCACAATCCTGTTCCACTATTTCCTGTCGAAATGTAACCGACTGCAAAATTGAATTTTGGTCAAGTCAACTTGACCATGACATCGTATTTATATATAGACGCATACAATTTTATAGAGCAAGCAATTTTAAAAATCGACAATAATACCAGACCGTAAAGCGCAAACTATCTCTTTAAAAAATTACATTTCGATCAAGGAACTGCAAAACTCGTTTTTACATTAAACGTTATGTAAGCATTTACCTATATGAATTGTTTTACACCAAAAATGCACTTGACACGGGGAAATATAAATGGTGCTTTGGTCGTTTACTAATTTTTTACGCAGGAAACAGTCAAGTGTGATGTTATTGATAGTTTTGGCGTGAGACCAGCAGCGTATAAGGGTATAAGAGTATATCTGGCATGAATGTAAACGAGTTCTTTATCCTTGAGTTATGTCAGAAGAGAATTTGAATATGTACATACATTCATTGAATGATTGGGTTAGGGTCATATACTTTCTGTATAATTCTCACTGTTTCGAAATAGCATAAGGATATGCTAAGAACACACTGCGAAATTCAGATTTATAGGTTACAATGACCTCTTTGTGATTTGTTTATCTAAGTATGTGCAGATGCGTATGACTCCGAGATCGATGTTCTTTTGCAAAATCTAATAATGCATGGATTTATGGCAACTACCAAACACAAATAGGTACTTGCTAAAGTCTTGGAACGTTAGAGTTTGAAAAAAAAATTCAGCCGAAATTTATAAAGAGAACGTTGTCTTTACTTTACTTTACATTAGTGTCTGTCAGATTTCCTGTGGAAGAATTGTTAAGCAATACAGGTTCCACGTCCTTTGCCCGACTGGATTTACCCGACCACTTTTTCCCCGACCAAAACTCCCCGACTTGTAAATTGCCCGACCAACTAACTTCCAGAGCGTCAT
>JAHZNA010000029.1:0-43550 GCA_027743935.1 Sinodicranocentrus sp. ZH6
ATCGCCTTGAAATTTAGCAGGAACGATGAAGTGTAAAAAGAGATTATGAGTGGTGAGCAGGGAAATAAAGTAAGTAATAGAGAATGAGTGGATGAGTACCCTTTTCGTTACACTGATATTAACTCGGATGAAAGAAGGTTTAGAAAAAAAATCAAGATTTTTCTTGTTTCTTTTTCCCTTCTTTTGAAAAAGTACCCGACAACACTCTCTGGAAATAACAACTTTTAACTTTGAAGAAATGAAACAAGTGTTCTTTTTTTCTATAATGTTTATAATATGCTGCTATGTAAATCTAACTATGATCTCTGTGTCGCTCCACAGGAGCAGAGATTTTTACCCCGCAGGGTGACCAACATGCTATTTGAAAGGTAGAAAAAAAGGCAAAAGGGCTCTCTCTCCACAATCCTCCCGCTGCAGTAGTTGTTATTGTTGTTTTGCTCCTGGTGAAGAAGATGATGACGGTGGGATGCGTGCGGATGACATTACAGCTAACAAAAGGCTAAGAAAATAAGACAGCAGCATCACACGAGCAGGTCAAAAGATGCACACACGTATGGATGGATTGAAGAGAGTTATGCCAAGTGAAACCTTGACTTTTACGATTCGAGTGGAATGATGAGGATGATGATAACGATAGCTGTGTGGTACTGATTCGTTATTCACAAGTGCAAGAAAACACAAAACCACGCGAGGATAAAAAGCGTCTTTGCACTAGAGCCATCAACTGGGATTTTTTTGGGAGCATCGTATTTTTTTCTTCTTGTTTTTCCTTCCTCCGCAAAAACATGCATCCATCCACTCTACGTAGTAGGCAACACACTGCGTCCTATTTAACAATGAGGAATGAGGAAGAAGACGGAATACTATATACTGGCTGAGACCATTGCTCATACGCCGTGGTTTGTGCATCCTATTGTAAAAAAAATGAGCAAGAAGGATAAACTAGAGTTTCCTCGTGATGTGTTTTTGGAAACAAAAAAAACTGTGATTGTGTGAGAGAGTTGGAGAGGATCGAGCAATGAGTGAATGAGCTATTTCCACTTTTCCTCATAAAGTCGAACAATGAACAATGAAATGTGGGCCCTTGCTTGGATCGCGCTAGCAAAGACATTAAAGGAGACACTGCAAGGTGCTATATAGGTATGGGGACTGCTGCTGTTCAAGATGTTTCCTACAGATAACTATCTCTACTTCTCCTTTAGACCATATACAAAGAATAAGAAAAAGATTGGAATTATTTTAGTGCGAGTGTGGTTGTGGTATACGGTTATCGCTATACAGTCTCTAAAGTTAGATTTATACAGAGCGGACCATGTCCAAAAACAAGCTTGTTCGAGATAAGAGGATGAAAACTCGTGTCAGTCAATATTTGGGCGTCCACACTCTTCCCAACTAAAAAGTCCATCAATCCTACACAGTTTTATTGCTCTGTTGTTGATCCTTTCAACAGACAAGAGGCACGGAGAGACACTGAAACTACGGTAAGATGGAAGCCAAGAAGAGAGAAATGACGCGAAGATGGTTGTATAAAAGTAGGTACATAATTCGTCGTCCTCATTCACTCACTCTTGTGTTGGATCACGAGACCATGCCTATGTCGTCCGTTCATTTCTTTTATTCTGTCTCTCTTCCTCCTACTTGGTTGATGATTCACCTCTTGAGAGAATAATACAACTGGGGCTTTATCGGTTTGTCATTTTGGCTTTGGTTTACTACTCAAGAAAATAACTTGTCCACGAGGATTCCAATCCTTGGGAAGGAACATGCCAATATCTGATTACCAGGGAGGGAAAAAAGTTGGACCTTTTCCTTCCTTTTCTTGGATGTAGTCACTCAATATTATCCGAGAGGAGATGGAATACCATTCGTCATAAATTCTCGTGTTTTATCACTCTTCCTCTTTACAAGTACGCAAAACTATTGTCGCTCTTCTTGTGTAACGTAACGTATGGCGTATCTTTTTTGAGACTTTCGGGAAACGACGTAGACCCTCTATACTGTCTCAAGAGAGGATAAAATTTGTGATTGCTGTTCCTTTGTTCAATATCTGTGTTGCTGGTGAAAATCTCAACTTTTACTGGATACCCTTCTAATTTCCTTTGCCGACCGACCGCAATAATCAGTCTTGTCCAACCTTTTCCGCTTGGAGATCAATGAGATGATGGGGTAGTTCAAAGTCATTGTACAAATCCAATTTCGAATGGTTAGGGGCCACGGATGGTAGGAGAATAATGGGAGTAAAGGAGATTGGGTCGGTTCATTGATTGCAGACGAAATACTACTTGGCGACACGTATACCTGATATTTGATATATTGCCTCTGGTAATAAAATGTCATGCAAGTGCAGAATTTCAATATATCTTACCAACCGCCATCAATTTTTTAAATAATTATGGTTGTATTAAAATCCATTTTAGTCAGTTCATGACTGGCTAAAAAATTCAGCTGAAAACGCTAATCCTCATGGCCCCGCAATCCGCAAAAGCTGCTTAAGCTTCGAAATTCCCAAGCTTTTGCTCACGTTTCAACAGTTGCTAGTTGAGCCAACAAGTTTGTCATAAAACCTTTGCAAAGCTTATAGCAATAATGATAAGAAAAGTTTTTGAGATTTTGATAGTTTTCTCTTTCCTGCTTCCACTTTTTTGATTTCTTGTGAAAACAACTTTTTGCTTTCACTTCAACATAAAAAAAAGTTTGTAAAACAAGTACATTTTTGCAATTACAAACAAAACACTAACTCAAAACGCGAGCTGAGAGGACTACAAACCAAGTAAAAAGTAACATGTCATGTGTGACTTTCTACTTATTAGCGTCTTTTCCCATTTCCAGCTCGTAAAAATCCAGCTAGTCGTGTTTCCCGTTTTATCCCTATACGACTTTACTCATCTGTGTAATTCATTCAGCTGAGAGGAGACTACAAACCAAGTAAAAAGTAACATGTCATGTGTGACTTTCTACTTATTAGCGTCTTTTCCCATTTCCAGCTCGTAAAAATTCAGCTAGTCGTGTTTCCCGTTTTATCCCTATACGACTTTACTCATCTGTGTAATTCATTCCGCATATTGTGGCCATTATCAACATGTACAGTACCACTCCATAGTGGCTAAACAAGAAAAGAAAAGGAGTGCAGAAGTCAGTCTCTTCTTTCAAAAGCTTCGGGAAATGAAGAGCTTTTACTTCTCATCTCACACAAAACGACTTCCTCTCCCATTTACAACTCCTCGTCGTATACATTCTTCTCCAGCAAAGTATAAGATGATGATGATCACTTTGCTGCTGATATGTGAATGATGATGATGATGACTTGGGCTAGGTTAAATTCGCTCCCTCTTCCATTTCAAGTCTCACTATATCAACTGATTTTTTTTCTCACTTGGAAAGTCACTCAGTTAGTAAAAGACGGCTGGGCGTATATCATTAACCCTCTTTTTATAACTTTTCTCTTCATCCAGACTAGGATCCCAACCCAGTCGCTGACAAAGTTGATTTTGGTTAAGGACAAAATTTAGTAAATAGATACATAACACATTTTACGTAACAAGGTAAAGAAGCTTATATAGAAAATGAAGAAGCATATAAACAAACTTATAGATTTCGATTTCTTCATCCGTGTCGCGTTCTGCTCACTTAATACTTTTTACTTTGCCATCACATCCTTTTCGTGGAAGACAAATAAGCGGCGGCCGTCTCTTTTCAAGAAAAAATGTATAATCCTAAACAGACTTGATTTTTATAGTGAAAAAGTCAACCAGGATTTCAATGCATTATGCATGTATGTCCATGTGTGTGTATCCCATCTTCATCATTAAGCCCTACTTTGTAAATCTGCACAAGTTGCTACATGGGAAGGAAATCTTAATCGGATGTGTATATACCAAGATGAGAAAACAGAAGGACAAAAAGTTAGATCCCTCAATTGGATTGACTGACTTGCTTCTGGTGAAAGAGTGAGTGGAAGGATAAAGAGTGGCATAATGCCATTGGCGTGGTACGACATGTCAAGTTAAGTCATCCAAGGCAAGCACGACAGAAAAGCGAAATATTTATACAGAGTAGTGAACTATACTAAACTAAAAGACGGATGATGAGCACGATGAAAAAACTTTTCCGTCACTCCTCTTTTCTCTCTCACTGGCTTCACTTCACCACTTTCATCATTTTCGTACCGAACGCTCAGCTTTATAGAAGTAGAAATATGCACGACATGTTTTTGTTGTGATATAAAAGCATTCATAAAATAAGTACGTATCTTTATGTTGCACAGATATAGCTTCTTACGTAACAGGATTCACATCCTTGTTTTTATGTATATGAATTTCTGTCAATAATATCTATCTGAATAGCCAACTGTGTCCATAACGTCGATTTTCATAGTGCATTTGTGTCACATGCCGTTGCCCCAACGTACCACTCGTTGAATGAACTATTAGCCAGATCAACCACACTTGGCAGTTATGCACATTTTACACATACATTTTTGGAGCTGAAATACTAACAATATACCAGATAAATATAGTATAAGTAAATTATTTAGAAAAAAATGTTTCGTTTGGACGGAGCGCAATATGTGTGGATAAATTGATAATCTATATCTTTATGTATACATGAAGCAGTACGTATATGTCAGCGAAAAAGCTATTCCAGTTATTTTCAGAGTAGATAGCTGTATATATAAAAGTGAGTTGGGACCCATGCATAGTAAATGCATGAAGCAGAGAGACATTCATCATTTATTTTTGGGTTTGTTGATTTGTTCTTCTTCTGGAATTACTACATGCTGGAGATAAGGGTGTCCTTTATATTGATGAAGATGAGTAAATACTTAATACAAATCATTCGCTCGTGTGTGGGATGCCGAATGGATGGTTAGACGACAGTACAGTGTCAGTGTGACCATGACTTTTTTATATTGCCTCTCTCTTTTCTCCCTGTGCTTACTCAGTTTTCAGCTGGAGAAGAGAAAAAGCTTGCTTGCTAGATACTTTTTTTCCTTTCCAAGTGATACTATTCCAATGATAATGTTGAGGCTATGGATGGGCTTGTTCCAGTTTTGTAGTTTATTTCTAGTTCTCAAGAGACACTCAGCGAAATCATAAGGATGGCTAGAAGGCGACCAGAAGAGACTTACACTTACACTACAGCATGGTTTGAGAGCCGTCCATAATAGTAATCCATTTCGAGTAAGGGAGGGAGAAAACGTCAATGACAAAATATCGAAATGAGAGAAGCATAGTATGAAGAGGCGTACTTCATCCATTCATTTCGTTTCCTTTCAGTGAGTATTATCATATAGCAAGTTGACTGCGTGCGGGAATATATGCGAGAACGCGCTTATACACTTGGAATGCAGGACGACTACACTAAATGCCTCTGAATGAATGGCTAGGGGAGTGAGCTTGATTTTCTGGAATTGTGCGTCTTCCTGTCATGGGAATTTGGGTTGATATGCTCAAAGTCAAATTCAATGAAATATTTAAACAAGCTTGGCAGCCCTAGCATGAGTGTGTCGACATGCTGCTTGCTTGATCAGTTTTTATGCAGATGAAGTATGGCCGAAAATTTGGAATGGTTTGTTTTTGTCCATTGCCTTTCTTATCTACATGAAACTGTTGCTTGTGCTAACTTTGCATTGGATTATTGGTTTCCGTTTCCTTTTCCAATGTCAATGACTGTTTGCCTGATACTCCTTGGCATACCAAACAAAAGCTGAGTAAAATCCGTGTAAAAAAACCTGCTGATTAAGTTGTATCTGTAAGAGAGCACTAGTAATATAAGCAGTGGTGTACTTGTCGATCATTCATTCGTGATTTAAGCCATGAATGTTCACATCATGTCCAGTAGACTGGAATACACACCACACATTCCAAAGTTATTACAACCATCAACCCATTTCACTCAATAGCGTGTGTCCAAATTTCGGCAAAGATCACAAAATCATTTTTATACATCTCATCGCCTGCAGTGCTTTGTACACGGATTCCACGCTTCATCTCAAAAAACCTGTCCTCAACAAACAAGACTATCTCACAAATGTGCCATATTATATATTCTCTCTTTGTCAACCATCCCGACTCGTGTGCACAAAACATGTCTATATGAACGACTTGTTTGCGTATTTATCTCGTGTCATAACACAGTACATGTCGGAGAGCTCAGCATTGTATGCTGATTTTGATGACGGATTCATGAATCGCAGCCCAAGTGCCATTGTGAAGCTGGGTTGTCTGCTTTTGCAGACATGCACAAAAAGCTCATTTGTTCAACAGTGGAGAAGGAGCGGAGGAGAAAGAGAGGCGAGAGGAGATGAGAGGCATGGCATGACAAGACATGCATGCATGCAAACACGGCACATATACACCAGGACTGATTGGTTCAGTTCATGTCCTTTAATCCCAAACTCGCATCCCATACACACACGCTCTCTCTCTCAAATGCAGACACACGAGCCAGAAGAAACGACACAAGTACTTGGGCTGCTCTTGACGATGCGGTGTGGACTCACTGACTTTACCTTACTTTTGCACGTAGTCTTTCACAGCGACACGATATCGCTTTTTTGCCTCGTTGCTTCACCGTGAGACGAAGTTGATGATGATCGTCGTGATTATATGCATAAACTACGGAGAATGTGTGTGAGTAAAGTGCAAGCACATTCATATAAAAAGTGTGGAAGAACGAAAAGGCTTCAGCAAAAAAGCAACTTTTTTTCGACGGGGGCTGTTGCTGCTGTTGATATGTCCATCCAACCGCTCTCCTTGCTCACTCACACACTTACTCACTTCTTCTCGCGAAGAGAGCAGCCTGTTAAAGTTCTCATGGACTGCTAAAAAACTCCGTTCTACATACACGTTTATTCCTTCCACGAGCATGGAGTAGAACCACGAGTGAGCTGGATTTTTATGTGTCATGTTATCCCCCAACTTGCTTCTCCGCACGCTGTGCATGCAAAGCAAAGTGGAGAGAGTGAGAGCCTATGTATCGGGAAAGTCTGCTGCAATACACACGACAGCTTAAAAACTTTTTTCGAGTATAGTTGTGTGAGTGAGTGAGAGCTTCCTTCTTGTTTCACTCGCTATCAGCCGTCATTCTGGATCAGACCTCCGTGAGAGAAGGAAAGAACAAAAGAGCGTGGAGCTTTTTCTCTCTTGTTTTTCTCTCCTCATAAAGCAACAATACTAGGTTTCTCCAGTGAGACAAGTGTATGACTCAAGGAAAACCGTTTCTGCTTTATTCAGGAAATAAAAATATAACATATTTATATATCGAAGAGAAGAACGTATTTACAACCTTCTTGTTCACGTCCACAAGCTCAACTTTTAATGAAGTGAGAGAGGGATCGGAGAAGAGGAAAAAATCCAGAGGGGGAAAGAAAGAAGGGAAATTTATAGATCGTTTACAAAGATTATTTTTAATTCACCTGTGTCGTGTCAACGGAAGAACTGGGTGGAGATACTTTTCCATATTCATTCAGAGGGAGAGAGAGACTCATTAGGCACGGATAAATGTTTGAATAACCCTTTTGTTGCGTGTACTACCCAGGGACATATTTCGTACATTTCCCCATCTTGTTTCATTATCGCCATTTGATTGCTCTACCAACACATGCATTTCTTTTGAACAGTTCACGACCAAAAATGACAAAGCAAAAGGAGTTTTAAAGAAAACTCTGAAAGTGCATTCAAATCCTTATTGTTCGATTACTGTGCTCGGCAAGAAAAGTTGTTGCGACGTAAAAACATTGTCCACAAAGGGAACTTTTTCATACTTTGAAATCATTTCTCATTTTGGGTGTTCGATGAACGCAAACGTGTACGTGCACTTGAATACATTCCCGGAGATTTTTCTAACCCTCATCTCTCATATTTTGTGCAGTGTTGTCTTTTGCACGCGGACAATTTGTTGTGTGCCATTAGCAAAGAAAAGGATTGTTTACTTGCGTATTGTTGATTATGTTTTCTTTGGAAGCTCTAAACAGCGTTGAGGATGAGTGAAGAGGAAAAAAAGAATTAAACAGTTCAGAATAACCTGTCACATCGCATTTATTCCTTGGTGTTCTGCGTTTACAAGAATTTTTCGTGCAGGCGAATTATCAACCTTGCCTTCAAAACACACAGAGCACTCATAAGCTCATGCTCATGTGAGTTTTGGGTACATCTGCAAACAAAACAACCCATTCAGCTCGCTCGTCGGCAACAACAAGGAATCCAGTTTTTGCTCCTCCACACGCTCACATGCAACTAGAACTGATTCTGAAGTGAATTTGATGTTGCCTGCAGGCCGCTTCTGTACATGCAACGAGGTTTGAAAGAAGTTCATCTTGTGTATTCCTGGACGGATGCCATCATCATGTCAATACCATAATCCGATGATCTATTGTGACGCAAAGGGTTCATTCGATTTTGAGCATAGAGAAAATATTAAAGAAAAAAACTGTTCAACCTGTCCCCTGTCCCTCTGTTTTGCAGCGGTGAATCAGCATTCATCCCATCAGCAAAAGAAGGAGTTGACGGGCTGACCTGCTCAAACGCATCACATTCAACAAAGACTTAAAAATCATGGTGGAGGTTGTAATGCGAACGGATTTTTGTGTAGGAACATAAAAGTATTATTGCTAAACTGCGCCGGGAGTATCATCATCCTCACAAATAATAGTAATACCTATAAGTACAAGCATTCATTGTGACTTTTCAAGTGAACTGCTGAACCACACACTTTTTTCAAATATAGGGCGTATACGAACTTTGGTTCGGGATAAACTCTCCTATAAAAGACTTTAAAGAGTACCTCAAGCTTTTCTGTGTACGTACATTCTATCAGTCAACTTGTGTACTCCTCTTCTCCTGCCCGTTTCAATGCACCATTAATAATAATAATAATAGCAACAGTGTGTGACTTTAGCTGGGACTCCTTTATGATTGTGGTCTCTGTGTGTGCATTATTTGGACACGTAATAGCAGAATCAACAAGAGTGACCTGTGGATTTTGTTTGACTTTTTGTGACGGCACGGCATAACGAATGGGACATCCCTTTCATGAAAAAAGGAGCATTGCACAAAACCACTCACTCTCCGCACACACACAATCTCAATAAAAAGAAAGAGGTGGAATTGAAAATGAAACGGTTTTGACGTGACGCCTTCAATTGTCAACGTGAATCATCCTATCATACCTTTGATATGTGAAAGGGGTAGCTTACATTGGGATTGTCTCAGTGCCTAATATTTTTCGAGAGGAAATGGAGAATGTCACGACACTTTGATGGTATTGTGGATGACTGTGAATGAGTGTCATAGTAAAGTGTACAGGGAGAACTAAAAGGATTGAAAATCCATTATCATCATTACAATTACAAGTCAAATCCTTTATTTAACGTGATCGATTCGCTCTTGAGAGTTTAAAGGGCCACTGGCGGTATAACCCAAAATACGAACAAATTGTCCCCTTATCAATTCATATTTAATTTTCCTCAAAAAATCCTTTCACAAACTACATAGACTAGAGCTGTTTAAGTGAAACCCTTTCACGGACAAAATACCTTGCCTCATAAAGGCTCCATTGAATGAAAAACATTTTCCCCATTTTACTCATATTCCTTATTAAAAATATATGTATAAAAATCGTGGTAACGCAAAGCGTAATTGAACAGCTTCAATTGAAGATAAAACTTGAATGAAAAGGGGGAAAGAACAGTAGAGACAGACGTATAGTGAAGTGATTCTGTGAAAACTTGCTTCAATCAATCATCCATTCAGAAGAGGCGAGTACATAGTTTTTAGGTATGCGTTCCAGCAAGTGGTTTTATTAAATGCTGCGTACTATTTACAGTTACCGCAGTGGTTGTGTGGTTCTTTGCCTATGCGGTTCATGAATGGCTCGTGTTTACATAGATACATGAGCTTTGACTTGACGTCTCAAAAAACTTCAGATACGCTCACTCAGTAATAAATTCACAAAAATAATAACACCACGGTCATTTGGTATGTACCTAAGTTTTTCCATGTGACATTGGTTTCTACTTTAGCAGTCCTGCTTCTGTTTTCGTGGTGGCATCATTCATCACATGGAATTTTCTCTCCTGTGCTTGTGCAGTTCTTCAGCAGTTCAAGAGAGTGAACGAAGCCTGTAAAAAACTCTTTCTTCGTCGCTGGTGGCATTTGTCGTTTACGCAATCCATAGCTTAGACGTTCCTCTGGTGTATATCTGAAAAAAGTGGACGAGTTAAGTAGCTAAGTATAGCAATAATAATCACTAAACAGCTTTATACTCCGCTCTACACAGAGAAGAGAGAACAGAAGCCGCAGCGCAGAGGAACTCCGTCATCAGCAGATTCACAAAATTACGTTACTTAAAATAAATTCTGACATTCACTTTTTGAAGGGTGGTGTCCTGACCTAACCCCTTATCTGGTGTTCATCAGTCATCTCTCCCATCCAGCAGAAGGAGACAGAAAATAAGGTTGAGGAAAGAATACAGATCGGAGTTACATCACATCATCCCTCACAAGAGCTTTTTTCTCCATGAACAGCTCTATATCATTTTTTGGATCAGTTTCGTGCTATCAGAATTGATACAGCTCACTTGTCCTCCTTTTACTGTGAACCGTTTATAAACAATATCCTTCCATTCTCAGACAACAGCCACTCATAAAAAAGGAAACATTTTTCCCCCAACTTTTCTCCCTGGACTCTGTGTCAGACTAGTCTCGAGCAAAGGAAAGTTTGAGACGTGAAGAGCAGTTTTTGACGCAACGTTTTCTCGCAGTTCAAGGAGCTTTCTTGTCATTCTCATACATTTTATCACATACCTTCTCTATACTCACGTACACGAGTGAGATCACATCGAGATTTATCCAGTCTATCAGCTTCGATACACATTCATAAAAAATATATACACGACTTCTCTCTGGTCTCACTCACTCATCGAGCCGTGCTCTTTACCCTTGTTACGAGAAAGACAAGATTATGTTCTGTTTTCAGTAGTGGAATCAGACATACGAGAAGAAAACGGCAAAGCAAGACACCCGTCGATAGTTTATGGCGTCAAGAGGTCATTAGAAGGGAAACCTGTCAATGTTAAATACACAAAAACTGTTCATGGGAGAGTGATGTCATGATAGCTTAATATACTGAATCCTTGACGGAGAAAAATACACACATCTTTGTTTCAAGGGTTCCCTTCGTCTCATCTGTAACTTCTGGAAATTTGGGTGGTGTTAACAAAAAATAAACAGACAAAGTACCCTAAAAGTGGAATTGGTGGGAACGTAAAGTTTATTTATGAATTTCTGAAACTGACCACAACCACTCTAAGATTTGTTGTGAAAACTTTTTAAAAACCAAAACATACGTTGTTGAAGACATTACAGAACGTAGCTGGTACAAACTTAGCCATAAGAAATTGCGGTGGTCCCGACCCGATTTGTCATGTTCTCTTGAGAATGAGAATGGGGAAAAGTTAAAAGCTGCGTAAAGTGTGACCTTCACTCATACGCCTTGTAAGATTGTGAAATCCTGAGGAAAAAAACTTGAGTCATCTTTGAAATCACAAGTGATCTGATCGTCCTCTACACAGCTCATTTTTCTCGTAACATAGATCTGGAGCCAGAGCCAAAATGACGGCCAGCAAAGTCACTGGGGATAAAAACCTGAACAAAACGATCTCGGCTGAGAACAGAAGGGTAGGTTTTGATATAATATTTTCTTGGACATTAGTTAAATGCATCGTATACATACATTTATGAATGTATTTGACTAATGATTATAATACTAAATCCGACCATCACGTGCTATAAATCATTATGGTATGCATATTGAGATCAAAATATAGTTCATGTTTTTCATGTACATACATATACTATACCTTGTAAATTTTTCTATGAATGATATCTCATTTCCATTCAAGCTGGCACATTATAATATAAGCTGGAAAACTGCATTATCATGTAGTCTACTATTTAAGGATTAGAGAAATCCTTTCGTTCGTAAAAGCCAAGCCGCAGCTATGCCTGTCTGGTGAGGCGTCTATACATTTTCCTTGTGTATAAAAAACAAGATATGCATATGGATAAAAGTCACTCATCCGTGTCCATCCAGTTGATTATCATGTATGTATACGCGCGAGGGAAGTAATTTTAATGATTCTCCTTAAAAAAGAGTGTATTGAATGATTTTTGGATTTTCCAGGTAAGGAGTGTTGTAGGCACGAATGAACAGCATGATAAAAAGGTGTTTATAGTCGCTAATGACTTAAAGAAAGATGCGATTATTATTCATGCATCAAGTTGTTTGAAAACTTGTAAAATATGTAGAGACTGGATCTTCAAAGAATATTGTGAAAGCAAAGTAAAATGTGCTTTCCAGTCATTGATGCGTCTCGGCTAGATGTGGAGAATTCTAGATAAAGATCAGTATGCATTTTTTGTCTTATGATATATATGGATGTCAATAACATAAAATCATAGTGCGCAAATGTGTACTGCATTAGGAAACCTCAAATCTCGTTGGTTCGCTTGAAATAAGCTTTCATTCCACAAAAACCTGCTAGGTTAACGCATTTTTGTTTGGGAAGCGTAATGGGGATAAATGAGATTGTCTGAAAACTCTCTTAAACTGTTCTATATTCTATATCCATTGATAATAATCTTATTCATAGTTAACTAATCATAGCACTAAAATATATTTATACGATGATAAAATGGTGTTTTGTGTTCTTCCAGGCAAGTAAGCCCCTGATGGAAAAGCGGCGACGTGCTCGTATAAACCAGAGCCTGGCAATACTCAAGACTCTTATCGTAGACTCGACTCGTGTTGAGGTAGGCAGAAAATAACTTTGAATAAAGATGCAATACAACGGAATATTTATTATCCAAGTGTATTACAAATCCTACAACTATATTTTCTTGCAATGCTTTCACCTATACAACCTTCAACCTACTACTTGACAGTAATGCAACACTTGCTGTATTATTCTTCGAACTTTCAATTTTAGTGAATTTTACTAGCACAAATACCTTATTCGGCATATAACCACATTCGGCTGTATTCAATCACAATTAAAATACAACATTTAAAATATTTCTCCCTTTGTGGATTGTCGAGCCAAGAAGGAAATCGTCATTTTTTAAAAATCCAACCATTTAGCAATAAAACATGTTGCAATTACAATTGACCTTGTCAAATTTGCATTTATGAATCATTGATTTTATTAATTTTACAGAAAAATTTGCTGCGTAGATTTTTTCTTTTAATGCTTCTCAACTCAAACGCATATCAAAAGTTCAACCATGTTTGCATGACACCACAATATTTCTATTTATCTAACTTGATTCTCTAGTTATGAAATCTCCAGTTGAGACTGAGACGTTGACTAATTACTTTGTTTAACCGTTTCTTCGGACTGACTTTAGGAAATCCTAGGTAGAGGTAGAATTATAAATATAATTAACATATACAAGGACTAGAGAAACAGAAGTCACCTTAAAACATGGCGTCTATAAAAATGTTTCCATTTTTTCCAGGTTTGACTGGATTAAACATTGTTGCATCATTCATAATATCATATTTTTACAAATCAGTTCAAACTATTTAAAAATGGAGTTGCAAAATGTGTAATCGCATCACAGATCATAAAGTACAAACATACCTAGGTATTTGAACAGAGACTGGAAATGAGTTAACTTACACACATCATATCATTATGATTTGTTGACCAACGATTTGATTTTCCCTTTGAAAGTACTCACATCCAGTTATGTTTATTTGTCTGTACTGCGAGCGAGACGCGTAATGTACGGCTATCATCAGTTTAGTTAAATACTTGTGCGTATGGAATAATAGATTACACGATTACGAGTAGGTAAACTGCTCACTGAATGTCTGAATGTGGGAAAGCTAGTGAGTTGTTATGACCTTACAGATGACATACATACAAATATGAGCATATCATTAATAAGAATATTATTTTACAATTTACCTATACACAGTCACATTCTATCAGTCAAGTGGCAGAGTGTCTACGTGACTGGTCTGCCGAGTGCCATTCTTAAAGCGATGCGGATTTTTTAGTCTGATTTGAAGCTGGACACTCTTCAGTATTCATGTTTACTCATATTTTTTTATTTACGATAGTAATTGCTCGCTAGATTACAGAGGCTTGAAATAACGTTCTACACATTCCGCGTTCTACTTAATTGTCAAGCCGGCAAAATTTATGGCCTTATGTTTGCTGGGGTTGTACAAATTGTCGACGTATTTATCGCTAACATTGAAACTTATGGTTATGAAGGAGGGTCTGGATTTGATGAAATTTATATTAAAAAATCAGCTATATGGTTCATCCAAATGAAAATGAAGTTACGGACCTTTCCAAACTAGCAGTGCGGTGCGGTACACTTTATATCTGTTTAGAGTTCATTCAGTTTTGTCTAATGATGCCATTTGAGACTCCACTACTTTCTGCATCGTAATAATGCGATTATACTTGGGCCCATAACCAGTTTAATTTGAAGCTTGCAGAGTAGAACAAAGGGATGACTGTTCGCTACTTCCATAAAAATTATGACATTTATCATGATACAAGCATTTGCAGTTAAAAATTAAATCTCTGGTCATGTTTCATGCAACGATTTGTTATATATATATAGCTGAGGCGAATGCAAAGGAGATGCACTTCTGATATCTTGGAATAGTTATGAAACCGGTCAAAGGCCTGTTGCATGCATGACAGCAGTAATGGATAAAGGCAAATAGTATCCTAAAATCTTGCAAAAAAGTAGGCCTTTTCTCGCTTCTGCTGACTTTAAATGACCGACCACCCACAATATTAAGCTGAATGCTTGTAGGTATTTTATATTTACGACTTATTTGAGTCTTGAAGATAAAATGACAGAACTTGACGAGATTTCATTTCGGTTATATGATTATGATTCAGACATGCCGAAACCTGAAGCGTCTTTTATCCGTTTTGGGCGATGCAATCTAAGGAATGTTAGTTATATAGACTAGACGAAACCATAGACGAGTTTTCTGTCTGAGCTTGTCTGATGGAATGAGTCATGCTATTAATAACTGATGACCTACCGTTAACTTAGTATTTCATTTTTATAAATATATTTTGCTTAAGGTAGTAGTGGATTCCACTCAGAGTTAACACGTCTTTGCTCGTTTAGATTTATATGCTTGGTTCTTGCATCCTACTTTTTACACTTACTAGACGACGAAGTTGTATTTCAAATACATAAAGTAATGATTACAAATATATAATTATTTATAGGGTCAGAAACATGCCAAACTGGAGAAAGCAGATATTCTGGAGCTGACGGTTACGTATCTTCAAACAGTGAAAAAATCCGAAGAGCAAAAATTTATTGAAGGCTTTGAGGTAGGTTACTTACTTATACACACACATCACAAGAGTTAACGTTTTTTATAAATCCTGTTTTGAAAAGTTAATTCTAAGTCGAGTCGATTGGTAGATTTAGTTTTAAAAAATAAGTTACCTCCTTTGGCCATTAAATATAGTCAATATGTTTAAATTTATTCATATGTCGGTAAAGGGTTTTAATGTATCTTATCACAATATACCGCATCCAATTAAGTATATCATAAAGTTTATGAGTTGAGCTCCATCCATATAAGTTATATTTGGTTTATTTATTTTTCAGAACTGTTCAAAAGAGACTGTTCGATTTTTGGAGAAAGCTAAAATCAGTCCAAGTATCATAGAAAAGCTCGCAACTCATTTGAAAAATTTGAGAGAAGGGTCTTATGGGGATTTAATGATGACAGGAAACGGTTCCTCTCAATCTCTTTTGTCATCCACAACTGCCTCCACTTCCTCTTCATCTTCTACTACACCAGCAGTAGGAAGGCTCACAATAGGAACTGATGTCACTGATGAGACTTTAAGTAATGCTTCCCCATTTCCCCAAAACACAGTCCAGTCATTCGGCTTGTCGCCAGCAAGTGTTAAAAGTGAGCCTACAAAGTCGACATCCAAGCGCAGCAAACAGCAACAACAGCAGGCGCAACAACTTCTTTTCATGGACACTTCTTCCAATCATTCGTTGTCCCCATCTAACTGTTCCAGTCCAAGTAGCAGTCATAACCCTAACGACTCCAATAACAACAACTTATCAGCGAGCAGTGAGTCATACCCTCATCATGATCAGTATAACAACACCAGCCCTTCAAATCAAAGGTTTCTTTCGTCTGCTGAAGCGCTCAGATTAGATTATTCAGCCCCCAATAGTAAAACTCGCAGCAGCCGAAGTAGAAGCAATAGCAGTAGGAGTGACAGTAGTGGAAGCAAACAACTAATGTATGTAGTCCCTGTGACAAAGTCAGATTCCCACAGCCAAATTATGGAACAAGACTTCAGCAATAATACAGACTGTAATTCAGCAGCAATTAATTTATGTGTGACCCCCCACTCCTCTCGTGACAGTCCTGCATGTAGCTCATCTGCAGGGAGCGTCAGTCACCTCGACAATTTTGTCACCGCTCCGCATGACAGTGACTATCAAATGTACAGTGAATATGAGCCTCTAGATTTCAGCCGACCTTTGAATTTATGCAAAAATGAGTCGTACAGATTCATACCTGAAGAAGGAGTCTGGCGACCGTGGTAGAATGCCTAATTGAGATACTTTGTTGGTGTACTGTAATATGATTAACTAATCCTCGCAATTTTGTTATTATATTTGATAGTTATACACATAGCTATAATGCAAGAGTGTTCTTAATAGATTATAAATGTGTCAGTTACAAATACAAACTAGATTTTACATAAAAACTTATATTAAAACGATTGTAGACGTTTCAAATCAAATATCTAAGGATTGCATGGTTAAAAAGAGTTGAACATAAACTTAAAATATATTCAAAGTGTTGGAATTACACAAAACTGTCAAAAAATCCATACCTGTCTAAATAATTTCAATTATTGTATCAAATGTTAATCCTGTTGATGTCAATAATACTACATGCATACAAACTCAATTACTTATTTACAGTCATACAAATTCCCGAGTTCACGACACATATAACGTAACTTATTGTGAATGTAAATTAGCTAGATGCAAGCATGAAGTTACATTTTTCAGTTTTACTTTTAAAGCCACACACGGTTAATAAATAAACCTGATAAAATCCGAAATAATAATTACACATGAATAATTCCTTGTGTATGTAATAATGACAAAATCAACTATGTGATAGATTCATGAATGAATTTATAAAAATATGAATAACTTAAATATTGGAAGTATCAAGTTTCTCTGTAAAATATTAACATATATATACATACACACCCAAAACTTTAATGTAAACGCTCAGAAAATAAATTTTGCGTTGGGAAAAGTGTATAGCGGGGTGTTATTTGTCATTCTTTTAAAAATGAATTAACGCTGCTGATAAAAACAAGTCGCTGGAAGTCAGAATTTTAGATAGATTATCAGAAGGTATGTAACTCATCGTCAGTATAAAATTACTGGCAGTTGGTTAAATAATTGAGATAAGAGAGACAAGGAGTAAAAATCTCTTGTCTTCAGCGTCTACCTTTCCGATGCTTGGAACTTGCATATGCATGGAGTTGATGGAGTGATTCCTCCGTCTCCTCCACACAGACACGGTCAATGGTGGTACGGTAAACAGTTTCCGTGTCTTTGTCAATTGCATGCATTTCAGTGAAACGTTGATTTATCTAGCTACCATAGAAAGAAGATTTGCATATTTTCAACTGAAGAGATGCGGGAAAGCTTTACATAATTTGGATTACATGTGTTTATTACAGAATACAACAACATCATGTCAAAGATATCAACATTGTGAACACGTTTTTTTCTCAACGAGTAAAAGCAGTAAAAACAGTTCATAAGTATTTGAAAAACAAGGCTTCAACGAAAAATTTCAGTACGCTACAGTAGCGTTTTATTACTTTTGTAAACTATAACTATGTAATGCAGTAAATGTTTACTAGGTGAGAGGGTTGTCATATTGTTCAAAAAATTTAAGAATAATTTCGTTCTTTCTAAATTTTAGGTTAGCGTTTGAAGATTTTCCTCTGGGGCGTCGATAAACAGAATTATCGCTGAATATTTGCTTTTTGTCAATTATTCATGTAAACTTGGCATTCTGGTCGTAGACGTACAACTTTAATAAGTCATTTGAAGTAGATGTGAGGCAAACTCATTTATAAATTTCACACCGACCGACAAAACAGAAATGAGGGAAGAACAATTTATTCAGCTACCTTCACAAGGAAACATATACTCTGTTAGTAAGCTTGGAAATCATTTAATTGTTGGAACAGGAGATTATGGAAAAGTATACGCGCAGATTTCAAAGAAAGAAGTACGGGAGATTCCGCTGCAAAATTTACCCCGTATGTGTGACGTTCGATAAAAATTGTATTCTTTTTCGTTTTGCTTATGTTGTATGTAGGAAACACAATTTCTTGAAATAAGTTTTTAAATATTTAATATTGTTTAGATGAATGCGACGTGGTAGCTGTTGATGCGTACGTTGATACGTTTCCCGTTTTAGCAGTGGCATTTGTTCAGGTGGATGTCTTGTTTTTTTTTAACTGTCAACTGTCCAGTGGCTGCAAATAAAATTGAAAATATTAAAGTATGCGAATTTTACATCATAGAAAGCAAATAACAATGTACCAGGTGCAATTCCAGTTGGAAAAGGGAAGCACGTAACTGCACACCTACATATATATTCAACTTGGATATCTTCATCAGATCAGAATTCGCCAACCTCAACTACTTCTACAGGATCGAATAAATCATTGTCTAGACTAACGTTCCAGCCTAAAGAAGAGTTTCATTCCAGCCAGTTTGAGTTTATTGGTCAAAACCATGTTGCCTTTAAACTGGAGTATTTTCCATTGCATATTTATCATGTTCCTGTGGTCAAGTCGAATGGAAATTTTGTAAGCGCTGACATTTTGATTAAGCGCTTGTTGCTTTTAATTTTAAAAGCAAAATATGCTAAATATTTTGTTTTAAAAATAGGGTAATGTATTGTTGCTGAGCGGATCGGATCGCAAAATTCATGCGTTTGAATCTGACGACGAAGCATCAACTTTTGTTGAGGTCCCAATTGCAACGTATTTCCCAGAATTGACACAGCGGTTTGTCGATGTTGTTACGAGAATTCGTATTGAGCCTGTCAATGAAATAACAAGGTGCATAGGTTGAGATCTACCTTTACTCTCGATCAAAATTAACCTAAACCCATTTCATTCATTTTTGTTTGTTGTGCATAGACGCATTACTTTGTGTGGCTTACAAAATGGATCTGTTTTAATTTGGATTGTTACTTGCAAGCCACAGTCAAAAATGCAAGGAAGTATGACAGAAAGCACAGCTTCCACTGCAACTTCGAAGTCCCGAATGAGTCCTCAACCCGATACTGAAACTAGCAATAACAATCCTCACCAAGAAGGTTCACAAGAAGAGGTGCATGAAAAATGTACTGAAGATAATAGTGGATTGGGGGCTGATGGGGATAATTCAAGCCTTACAGAATCTCTCGACACAACACTTTCCTCTGGCGACGAAAACTTTGAAAAAATTGAGCATACGTTTGAGGGACTAATAACAGCTATTCAATCCTATGTAGATGGCTTCGAGTTGAACATAATTGTATCTTCAGCCTTATCGCCTACATATGTTTACACGTAAGCAATAATCTGGATTAACGTCTATACTGAACTTGCTTAATTGCAATAAATATTTCAACTATTAATTTTCAAACAAACAGCAACTCATTTGAGGAAAGATTCAAGACTGGTACTCCACTTAAGTTTAGTAATCGATGGGATACTGTGCAAGCATGTTGTGTTGCCGACATCGATATGGATGGTCGAGCAGAAATTATACTCGGAACTTTTGGTCAGGTGAGTGATTTCATTAATATAATATGTATCCGCATATTATTTATTCATTCATATCAAAATATGCAACATTTGAGATTTTGTACATTTTTGAATAGTGCAATACAATTCCGCGTTCTATTACTATTCCGTAGGCAGTCATGGTGTACAAATACATGGACGAAATTCTGCCACAATGGGTTATAGTATCGCAAAAGCAATTCTCCAGGGGTATTTTGGGCATAGAATTTATAAACCAGTACCTGCATGTCGTTACGGCTCTTGGAATTCATATTTTGGAATACAATACATCAGCCTACTTTACAAACAAACCAACAGTTTCATACGAGTCCTTTGAATAGGCCGATAATTGGATTGTTGGACTGCATTCACAGCGTCATGTGATAGAGTAACGAGGGAAGTAATAGGTGTATCACAAGAGATCCTAAAGCTTTAACAACATTCTATGAAAATTCCATTACTCATTCATGTATGTAATTCAGACTTTACAAGGTATAATACATGAAGTTTAAGAAATCAAAGTACGGATTCGTCGTACTTTTCTCAAAAGGCCTATTATACATCAAAGCTTGAATAACTCAACTTCACTATTGATCACTACACAAAAAATAGAACTATCAAAGGCGTAGATAATCAAAATAATAAATAAAACTTTTTTAAGCGTTCGAAGTTATCTCTCATCGACAGCAAATTCACTGTGTTCTTTCTGAATTGTTTGTCAAAGTCATCTTTACATGTCGTACCACACCATGGTCCTAATTAGATGTATTGTGAGGTTATTATGAGAGCTGGATTGCGAATTTAAGATAGTTACTGTATTACATGTCCTGCTGACTTCGACCACAACCATGGATCCGTTGTTTAATGATGTTGACTGAAGCGCTGGAACAGAATTTACATTCAAACTTTAAACAAAAATTTAACTTTCGTAGAAAAAAACACACAAACAGCAGTCTTACTTTCAAGAGCTCACAACATTGTAAAATACGAGCCTTAAAGCGCAATTTATCACTCATAGATAAAAGTTTCAGGGCTAATTCACAAATGGTATTTCTCCAAGCTAAAATACTATTTTCATCATGTGCTTGCGGCTTTGTACGAAACACTTTGACAAGTTCATCCAAAATATCCTTAGCTCTAGATGGGAATACGAATGAAAAAACGGCTATCCAGTGCAATTGAATACACTTTAAAGCACTGTCGACAGAAAACGGAGGCTTTATTTTGATCGCAAACTTCCATCCTTCTTCTCCGTACTCTTCAACCATCCTTGGTACGATTACCTGCAACATGATAAAAACATTAAAAAATATTTAATATCTTGGTAAAAAAACAAAATGACAGCCTTTTTCAAACAGTTGATTTACATTGGTTAAAGCTTGCTTAAGAGATAGCACGACATCTTCGAAAGTTGGTGATATCGGTATAGATGTGCTGTCAGTGGTGTGTTTCGTGCCTGTAGAGACTTCCTCCCCCATCGGATCGTCAATTTCCATTCCACAATCATTCCCAACAACGCTTTCAAATATAGGTTCAATGTTTCGTTGACTCAATTCTGGTGTGCGAGAGAAGCTAAATGCGTCGGAAGAAAGTGGACTGCCATGTGTCTTTGCCGGACTTTCAAATGAATCAGGTTTAACATTTGCCAAAAATAATTTCCGTATTGTGCCTATCAGGTATTGGTCAGCTTTAAACGCTGATATGTCATGTACTAAAGTTTTATTAAGTAGATTGATGTCGTTCGTGATGAAAACCTAAAGAAGCATTGTATTTTAGATAGACACACATTTTGTTCATGTGTAAGCAGAAGCAAATGATAAATTTACCGTCATAAACTGTTGTAGCTTGGAATGTTGCAGAGCACAGTTTAGTATGGAGTCGTCTGCCATTAGCTCACTAAATTCCATGCCTATGATTGCATCTGTCGCTTTTTGTCCTTTAACTCTTGGGTGTTTCGCTGACAATAAACTGTGAATAAATTTTGCTGCTCGTCGAAATTCTGAACAGTCTTTTCGTTTGTGAATATTGTGATCGATCTCCTGCAGCACCATCCACGGAATAACAATTATGGGGTACATCCCAGTTTGGAATTCAGTACTCAATAGGTCTTCAAGTAAACCTAAACCTAACTTTTCTGAAAAATACGACAAAACGTTAAACATATTATTTCAATAAGCTCTTACTGAAAAAGTATTTACTAAAATACTACAATATTCTACCTATCCAAACGTTTGTGTCAGGAATGAGAAGTAACTGCTTTCTCAGATCTGGAAATATATCAACTTCCATTGCATCAGTGAATTCTTCCTTCTTAGGAATACTGAGGCAATTTTCAGTCACCATTTGTAATATTTCAGGAAGCTTGGGGTAAATAATCATTACAAATTAAAGCTATTCTTTGTAATAGTTACAAAATATTAAAATTGTTTGTTACCCACCGGATTGTCGAACTCCATTGCCTCTTCTTCCCTTAGAGGATTGGCTACATTTTGTAAAATAGCTGTTTTGTCATTATTTTCAAACTTTCTGGCCTTCTGTTTATCACTGTTAGTTTGGCATGAATTAAGATTTGAGTAATTCCTTTGTGCTGAATCCGAACCAGAAGACCAATTTAAAAATTCTTTTGATTTCGTACATCTTCTTTCTCTTCTGAGCAATGGAGACACTATAGATGGTTTACTTTGTACAACTCCTTTTGCTGTTTTCAAGTCCCGTTTAACAGCTTCTGTTTTAGATGTTTGGGGTAGCTTATTTGATTGTTTAAATAAGTCATCGATGATGGCTGACTTCCGTCTGTTTCCGATACCTTTATCAAAAGTATTGCTTCTCCTAAGTATCTCATCGTTTCCAGGTTTGCTATCACCTTGCCGAGACGTAACTTCCCTCTTATCTGCTGTAAGCTGTACCAAAGTCGCAGAGATATTTTTGCAAACCATAGTACTTTTAGTTTTCTTTGGTATTCGGAAATTAGATAATGTCGAAGTGGTTTTCCTGGAACTGCTAGGACTCTGGGGCGGCGAACATTTTAATTTCCTTGCTCGCTTGTTCCCTTCTTTGATATCAGTGGCTTTGGTTGGCGCTATAGGCCTTTTATTATCTTTTGGACACGGGCGATGACTAGCTGAATCAGATTTCGTTGAGCTTGACTGTGGTTTTGCTCCCAAATCTTTACTAACATTGGTGCGTACACCATTATCCTTGTTCTTGTGAAGATCGATATTTAAACTTTCCTTATGAGAGTCAGATTTTCTTCTTCTTCTGCCTCTAATAGTTTGTCTGTGAGTAAGATTCGGACTAAATAAAGCAGTAGGATCCATTTTCTTGCAGCATCCAAGTTGGATTTCCACTACATTTGGATTTCCTAGTCTATCTCCCAGGCCCAGTTCAATATAATATTGAATAATTGTCGATAAAGACAGCGAAAAACCTGTGCAATTATTCCAAAAAAGAACAACATATTATTTTATGCTTTATTTCATTTAAATCAGTACATAATTTCACGAATCCTTGACTAATGGCCAATGCCACTTCTATCTTATCAAATAAATATTACCTTTTCTAATGCCTTTTTTACACCACGCAGGACAGATTAATCTTTACTATTATCCAGCTACTTACGACATACGTTATGTCTAAAAACAAAATATCTTTTAGAACCCATCAAAATTTCTTTTTGGTGGATCAGGTACGCAAAATGAACGAAAACCCCGTTATCAGCAAAAAACGGTTGGCGATTTTGCTTACCTTTATTTTCCGTACTAGTTAATTCATTAATTACTCACGGTATTTACTTATTTATTTGTCAGTCCCCTTTTCATTTATTTTTTATTTACAAACACACATGACACGTGACTTGACTTCCGTGTTTTTTATACATATATTTCCAACTTCAAGTAGGTTGGCCTTGAGGTAGCAGCTGATCAAAACAACCGCTGCAACATTTATTGGAAAGCCGCGCCCGCGAATTGGCCAAAGCTTTAGCTGCTGAAGGAAAACATCCAAGTGATGCACATGCACAGGTGAAATCTTTACACTTGCATTCACAAAAGGATAAAAAATGAAGAATGACAGCCACAAAAGGACATCCCTACATAATATTAACAACAGTCCGTAATAAACATATTTCTGTCGGCACCAATCGATCACCAAACCGTTATCTTGTATTTTGCATACTACAGAGCGTATGCCTAGCGCTCAAAATTTTAGTCGAAATTTCTCTTCCTTAACTTCACTAACTATTTAACGATTCAACGATTTAACGCAGTGTTGAGGGTGTTAACAGTGTTAAGTGAGTGTGTTATTTGTAATAAGTAAAATTTAGAAAGCGTTTCACAGTGCTAATTGTTGTAGGTATAAACATATTTCTGTCGGCACCAATCGATCACCAAACCGTTATCTTGTATTTTGCATACTACAGTGGTATGCCTAGCGCTCAAAATTTTAGTCGAAATTTCTCTTCCTTAACTTCACTAACTATTTAACGATTTAACGCAGTGTTGAGGGTGTTAACAGTGTTAAGTGAGTGTGTGATTTGTAAGAAGTAAAATTTAGAAGGCGTTTCAGTGCTAATTGTTGTAGGTTAAACTTATGGAACATTTACGATACAAAAAGTTATAGAATTAAGTACTTACATTCAAAACATCAAGCGACAAACAGCCCACAGGTAAAATAATAATAATGATATCTTGTCATTTGTATAGTATATAAAAAAAATAGTTTACACACTGTCAACTGTCATTTTGACTTGACTTTGTCATTGTGAATCAAGTCGAAGTAAGTCATGTGAGTCAAATCTTACATAGCTAGTACTTAATGTGTGTGCTTATAAGTGCATTTATAAATTTTTTTTTCAGATGTCGTATTATCTATTTGCTGCCAACTATTGTTTGGTTTAGTTTTGTTGTGTTTAAAATTGCGTGTTTCCATAATTTAAATTAAAAATTGCAGGGGATTAAGTACCAACAACCAATCCACCATCACGGATGACGGACAACGGAAGGTTGGAGTGTCAAGTGGGGATTTTTTGTATTTTCATGTCAGCCATTTGACCAATGACCAAGTCTATAGACGAAACAACAAATTGTCTATGAAATGCTATGAATTAGAATCTCTGTTGAATGCATAACGATTGTCGATGAATTTGTAAAATTTAAAAATAGCAATATGGCAGATCATGAGTTGCGTGACACCGACAAATCCTTGGTCTTATCAATATTTCGAGGTAAGAATATAATGTAATCTCACTCTAATCAACTAATCATAGATCTCACATATAACCCAACATTGATATTTATGTGTGAAACGGTTGCAACAGGTGAGAATTTCGTTATCAAAGGAGCATCTAGTTACCGTGCCTTGATAAGGGCTAAGTGTGCAGACCTAAAACCTGAACTTGCTCTGGAAACTGGCACCGTGAAACTTTCCCCAGCAAATTCTGAACCCGAATTTAATTCACAACTGGCATGGTCTGTCTCACGGAAGCAGCTGAAAGAGTAAGAGCACGAAAAATACATGAATATTCAATAAGGAAGTATCATTGTGAGTTGAAAGTTGAACTTTGATGTCAGTGATAAAATTAATGTGGATGTATGAGTTTGTTTCGTGATTTTTAAGGCTGCGGTCCAACAGGAGCACAATCCGAGTATCGTGTCTTGTCGTGGATGAAAGAAATGGAATTGAGTCCGAAGTGGGATACGTTGTTTTACATGTTAAAGATGCAACTACTTTCGATATTGGTGATGTGGATCCAACGAAAGCGGTAAGTCCCGTTATTCGCATGACCATGCGAAACACTTTAATTGTACTATAGGCTAAGTAGGTACTTGTCTGTTTTCTTTCTCGTTGGAAATGGTATAAATAGCGAAGCATTTCAAAATTAGCAAAGTAAATCGTATGGGAGTTGCCACTTAATATCTTTCAGTTTGCTCAGAAAGCATATATTAATATTATGAGTTCTGTGGTAGAATTTATTGAAACACTTGAGCGTTTACAATTAGTTAGATTGAGTAATTTGGTAGAAGTTTTAGTCAAAGTTTGGCTTGCTCTTCAATGGTAATGGTTTTACCAATGCTATAATTATATGCCTATATATATGTGTTCTATTTTGGAAACAGAAATCTTTTGTTCTGCTTGGAACTAAAGATGCATGGAGATCAGTTCACCCCAGATTGCAAATGATTCTTCAGTTGGAAGATCTTGCTAGCCCTAACCGTGATAAGCGGAATAAACCTGCACTGCTTGAAGAACCTTCAACTTCAAAAGTTGAACACGATGTAGCAGAACTTGCAGTTATAAATGCAGCAAAGCTGTCAGAGACAAAATTGTTGCCGAAAGAGCTTTCTGAGAAATTTTTGTGGACTGTCAACGAGAAAGACGGTTACTTTCAACTTGGAACTCCCGCAGATAAAGATGACTTGTATATGATTAACACAACAGTTATTTCAGCCAGTTATCTTCATTTATTATGGGACGGAAGAAGCCCACGAAAACGGACAGCGGATAACTATTTTTGGCAAATCAAGTATACAGCTTATGGTTGCGAAATTGCATCTGAACCATTTTTGTTGGCATACGATGATGAAAGCCGTAGAACATTTGTTGGTGATAAAGCGACAGCTCGTATACGAACGAACGGAGCCTTATTTTTTCAATATATGCAAGAAACCGCGATTGAATTTCGTATTCTTCGATATCAACTCGGTTCTAATGGCGAGCTTTGTAATGAAGAAGTTATGGGGTTATGTTATGCGTCCTTAGCATCTTTAACAGATCCAAATAAAAAAGAACTTAGGGTAGCTTTGGAAATTGTTACTGAATGGGGTACTCCAAAAGTAATTTCAACGCATGAAAAACCTGAAATAAGGGTAACGTTCAATCTGGACGCGGTGCCAAACTTCTATTCATTAAGTAACACGGGCAAAGCCTATGAAGAACACACCAACGAAGTCGGGGGCGTTCAAGGTCTGGGTAAGCCTACAGACATTCCAGGACAAAACAAACCTTTTACAAATGCAAACGTAAACGATATTAAAAAAAACGAACCAGCTTCTGTTCTACCGGAAACTAAACGACTCGAAACCACGAATAACCAAGCCTTAGGCCGGAATCAGCATTTTAATTACCCTCCTTATGGAAATGAAACTGAAAGCAACGATCAAGATATCAGTAATTGTTCAAACGTACGCCGTGTACTGCAGTATGAAAATGAAACTCGCCAGGTTCTTCAAAACGACAGTAGCACATCTCCTAGTGACTTAGAATCCCCTAAGCGGCGAAACATAACAGAAAATTTAAAAATTAACCCTGGAAAACATCCGAGTTCAAGGAAAAAGCACGAATTTCCTACTACTACTACTACAGCTGTGGAAAATCCTTCAGACTCAGAAGAATCAGAATTCAGTGGCAACAAAGAAAACTTAGCGAAAATCTTACCTGAACCAGGAGAGTACAAAGTGACTGTCGAATTAACAAAGTTTTGGCTGAAATCCAAACGATTAATTACCGACCAATTTATTCTAAGTTATTTACACCCACCCCTTGGTATATCCGACCAACCTGTCGAATGTACCAGCGAAGCTTTGAGTCCAGACTTCCTTGGTTCTCGTCAAGGTTTTATGATTATGGAGGGAGAGTTTACCAAAGTATTCCGGATAACTAGGTTATCAGAAAGTTTAGTAAGTAAACCGTTGACTGTGGAATTCAGACGAATTGTTGATGGTGCTTTCAGCAAATGTTTTGCATCAAGCATGGTACCTTTCGGTCGCATCTTTGCAGAGAAGGTAATAATTCCATTAGGTGGATGAAAAATATGCCCATTTAGTGTTGGTATTTAAGTTATGGATAGTCCTAAATGGATAATTTTTTGAATATGCTCTCAAGGGTCATCAGCAAGTATGGATTTTAGAAGATGAAGTTGATATTCTCAAAATCTCAAATAACATCAAAATCGGTACTCTTTACTTTAAAATTCTTCTTAGTCGGGATGAGCAGACATCGCCCATTTCTGCAGAGGAAGGGGACGGACCTCGACAGAGTGCATTTTTTCCAACCATCACATCAAAACACGATGCTCCTTACAATCAAGAACCTGGCTTTACAAAACGTATAAGAACAATTAAACTAAACGCATCTTTTGTCATTTGTAAGTTTAAATTGGGAAAGTATGTAGCTGTAACTATAAACATATTCGTTATATATGCACAGATGCCCGTGATGATGAGAAGATGGCACGCGTAACTGAAGAAATGCGAGAATGGCGAAAGACCCAAGAGGAGAGTTATAGACGACAGGTATAAAATAATTATTGTCATTATTTACAATCATAATCAATCAAATTTTGCTAACATACACAGATGACAGCATCATATGCTGATACTATCAGCCTGATAGTATATTAGAAGTCCAGTTTCAGTTAGCACTAGCGTATTTATATTAAATATCTTACTACAGCGAGAACACAAAGAAAGTGCATATTTAAAAATTCTTTCGGAAGAAGCAGCAAAACGAGATGCTGAACGGGAGAACGTGATGTCAAAGAAACTTGCTGAACTGGAAAAAAAAGAAAAAGAAGTCAGTAGAAAGCAAAAGCAATTCGAGGAAAGAGAGGAGAAACTTAAAAATTTGGAATCAGAGGTAATGCAAAAGTAAAACAGTTATTTTGATTTACATTACATGCTAGTAATAATTGTTATCATTGTGGCTTATGTGTGATTATTATATCAGCTAAAAGATAACGCACGTCAACTGGCATTAGATCAGGAAACTCTTCAACAAAAGTCCGCACTTCATCAACGTCGTTTGGAAGAAAATCATAAAATAGAGGTTATTTGCAATGATAATGTCAATATTATTATATCCTAAAGCGAACAACGTGTGTTTAAATTGTTACAATATTGATCATCAAATAGGTGGGAAGCTTAACTCGGCAAATTGAAGGATATAAAGAAGAAATTGAAAAACTGAAAAATAAGAAAGTATCGTTAGAGAAAAAAGTTGAAACAAAAGAGGCTGAAATTGATAATTTGATAACAAAGAAACGACAACAGCCAGACAATCGTCTTGTGGAACGAGTTAAACTTCTGGAGCAAGAGGTAATTCAAGGACACTATACTATGCTCTATTTTTAAAAGTATGGTTCCTACAATGGTCTGCTTGTGCTTTCTACAATGAAGTCTACATTTCAATTTCTTTTTTCTTTTGTTTTACCATCGAAAGAATAATACACTGAAAAATCAGTTGCGTGAATCGAATTTGAAAAAGGAACAATACAAAAAGCAGTCATTTGCTTTATGTCAGAAACTTAGCCGAGTCCACGAAGAACGTGATTTCGAATTGAAGGACCAAAATGACAACTTGAGGTTATCATTAGCCATTGCTATAATACCCACTTTGAAATATGTTGATATTTTCATATTCACTCATAAGCACAAAGTTAGATCTTGTATTTAGTCGGGTTTCAATTTAATTTAGGTTGCAAATCATGGCGAGTAAAGAACATAAGAAAATAAAGAAAGAGCAAAAGGCTGTACAGGGATTGTCTGAGACATTAAAAGCCCTAAAAAAGGAAACTGTAGTTGTGAATTCACCGCCAAAAGATGGAAAAGGTGATCAATTGGATTATCCTCGGACAACTATTCGCAAATCTGATGGCCATGGCAAACCATCTAAGGAAGACGAAATTCAAAGACTCACAGACGAACGTAGTAAACTGCTTGGCACCGGCGCTTATACACAGTTCGACATGGTCATCAAAGAACTTGAAAAGAAAATAATATCATTAGCACAGGAGTAGTAAATATTGATAGCATTTAATTTATTGTATGGTAATGTTTTCGTTTGATCTCGAATAATCGATTTTGTGGATTCTCATTGTAAAAAGTTTATGTATTTCAGTTTTCCGAAGTTCACTGCTGTAATATTTATAATAAATGCAATCATTTTATAATAATGAATGATCTCTGTGTTGAGGCAATTCGCACCGAATTTAAGAAGGTACTAATTGTATAAAATTGTGTAAAATTGAATATGCCTTGCAATGTTAATTAACTATTAAAATTGCATTATACTTTATCTCTTCTAAACAAGTATTATGCACGTAGATAATTTTGTAAAAGAATCAGTACAAATGAGGCATGATTTTTTGTAAATAATTTTAGAATTAGACCTATGAATTATGTATTTACGTATCTAAAACTTAGTGTGTGGCGTTTGTAATATGTAATTAAAACCAAAGATATCTTCTAAATAATTCACCAATTTTTGTTTCCAAATAATTGTCATCATGCCATCTTTTGTATTCCATCGAATTCCAAATGCTTCGTGAATTTAAAGCACACTGAATATATTAGCAGTCGACGATTATATGGTTTAATTCGACCGGGTATATGTGTGATTATAAAATGTGCCTATTGGAAATGGAAAATATTTAGCCTTTGGCATATAATTACTAACAATGGTCAGCAACAGTGGGTACTTGATGGTGAATCCAATCTACAATTAGTACGATCCTAAAGTTTTTCTAATTCTTCCCTGCAGTAGTAATGTTGTATACTTACAGTAATAATTTTTTGCTCAGTGCACGGAACTGTTTGTCTTTAAAGTTCAATCCAGAGAAACCATTTGGATTTGAGCGTTCCAAAATTTCTGTCATCCACCGTGCTTATTTCCCATGATATTAACTAATATACCTATTCTTATTTTAACAAGGAGGAATGGGCTTGCATCTTAATCTGTGCAAGGTTAACGAAACCTACTAACACGCGTTTTCCATTTCCACATTGAACTCTATCCAAGGCTACATATCCTCTGTAACAATTTTTATTACGCATTTGAAAATCAGTGGTCTTAGCGTTCATTAATCTGTGCAAGCCCAGGTAGCAATTCGCTATGTTCGTTCAACCGAAATCTTTGAGAAAACTCACTACGAATTCGCGTTTAGTTTTTCCCTACGAGTTCGACCAGTATTCGATAAGACTCTACAAGAAATCGCCGTACTGATTGTCATGTATTTTTTTCTAGCGGATATCGTAACGAAATTGCTACGATGTAAGCTAGAATACAATTGCATGCTAAACACTAGGATATACAATACACACAACATCTGATTGCCTCAGTAAACTTTTATTTGAATAGTTATGCATAACTAAATTTAAGATTTAATTATGAAGCGTAATACTAGAAAACGATTAGTTGATTTAAGTGAACGCCAGAAACGCCGCAAACTTGTTTTAAATGTTTTAAACTACAAACGAAAAATTTCCAAAGCAAGACTGAGTTTGAATTTAAGCAACGTGAAAAAACTACCTCAAACAGTTCAAGCTATTTCAAGAACTACAGTATCGGAATCATACTCCTCCGAATGTGATAGCGAAGTTTTATACAGTGAATCAGATAAGAATAGTCCACCAGAAGACTTCACGTGTGACACAAACGACAACGGTTCGCTCATACTAGTCCAACCGGAAGTATGGGATGATGCTGTTAGGTTACAGAAATGGGCATTATCTCATAAAATAACTCACAGTGCATTGACAGATTTACTGAAAATACTGCGCTCACATCCGTGCTATTCATATTTGCCAAAAGATTCCAGAACATTTTTAAACACGCCAAGAATAACTCCGGTTCGAAAAGTTTCACCTGGCCAATATTGTCACTTTGGCCTAAGAGAAAGTCTAGTGAAATTTATTTCCTGTAATACTTTAACCAATGAAACCATTCACCTTCAGATAAACGTTGATGGATTGCCTTTGTATAAAAGTTCTTCTGTTCAATTTTGGCCTATCCTTGGCAGTGTAAAATCGTATTCGTCAGTGTTTCCAATTGGAATATATGTGGGAAAAGAAAAGCCTTCTTGTGTCAACGATTTTTTACAAGAATTTGTACAAGAACTAAATTTATTAATATGTGATGGTTTAATTTATCAAAATCGGCAATTCCGAGTTGAAATATCATCGTTTATTTGCGATGCTCCTGCACGAGCGTTTATGTGCAACATCAAGAATCATACAGGATATTATGGCTGTGGAAAGTGCACCGTTAAAGGAAAATACGTAGATAATCGAGTTGTATTTACAAAGTTAAATTGTGGGAATAGAACAAACGAAGATTTTCGAACAAAAGCTCAACCACAGCACCATAATGGAGATACTATATTGGAACAACTTCCATTTGATATTGTTAATAGCTTTCCATACGAATACATGCATTTAGTATGTCTTGGAGTCACAAGAAAGTTATTGCTGCTCTGGATGAGAGGGAAACCAGGGAAGTACAAGCTATCTAAATCTATGGTTGACCGTATATCTACAGAGCACGTAAAGTTAGTTCCTGATATGCCCATAGAGTTTAACCGAAAACCGCGCTCGTTGTGGGAAGTAGACAGATGGAAAGCAACTGAATTACGTACATTCTTGCTGTATACCGGTCCATGTATTCTGCAAAAAACTATTAACACAGAAGTTTACGACCATTTTCTGAGTCTAAGTATCAGCATACGCATTCTTGCCAGCAAAAACCAGACACGGGAGCTAATACAATACGCAGAAGAACTTCTGAGGTATTTCGTAGAAAAGTTTAAAGGAATATACGGACGTGTCAATTTATCCTACAATGTTCACGGACTAGTACATCTGGCAAATGATGTAGTACACCACGGAAACCTCGACCAATTTAGTGCCTTCAAGTTCGAAAACTATTTGGGGAAAATCAAACGTTTACTTGAAGGTTCAAACTGTCCATTACAGCAAGTGCATAGACGAATTGTAGAACGAGATTTGTTGCTAGATAATACACCTGTGACAGCTGACGACTTGCTTTTTACTAAAATCTGCGGTGATTGTTGCAGTCATTGCAATCAACAATTGTTTAGTAGCGTTAGTTTTAAAAAGCTAGTGATTGTTAAAAATTCAGTGGTTCTGCTTGAGTCAGGAAAAATCGTGAAGTTTGTTGGAGCTTGCCATTGTGACAATTTACTAATTTGGGGACGAAAAATTAAAGTTGACAGTCCGTATTTCATTAAACCGTGTGATTCGACATTATTTGGAATCAGTGTGATTGATAATGACACTAACAAGTATCCTATGAAAAGATTCAAACTGTCTTCTGTGTATACTAAGTGTTTACAGTTCAAACTATCAACAACCAAAACCCTGATAACACCAATTTTACCCCTCTAATTAGCAACATGAAAGCTTTCTGCGTAGGGAAATTTCCGGATGAACAGAATAAGGTGGCTGCTTTTCCAACAAACTGGCTTTCCGGACAAGACAACTGTTACTGCTATTGGCCAATAAAAAATGTGAGGAAGTCAATTAAAAATTCCACTGCTCCAGATGAGAACAAATGGACAATGTGTAATGTTTCGGTTTTGGGAGAATATGGTAACAATTTTCATGTAATTTCCTCCTTGCATTCTTATTCGAGTTTTATTTTTAATATAAAGTTATTTTTTTAAAAAGATACTTATGAAGAAGCTAATGAGAAACTAAGTGTAGCGTGCTATACATCAGATCTTGGAGGAAATCCAGTGAAACAAAAAGTCAAACGGAATTTTGATACACCACCTGCTCCTCCTGGTCGTGCTAGAGTGCCATTTAAATTAGTTTTGGCAGAAAACACAGTTAACTCAGCTGATGAAAGTCAAGTCCTGCCATCAACTGTAAGCAATGTGTTGTTAGTAGACCAGTCAGAATTGGCTTCGTTAGAAATCCCCGCGGTTGAAATCGAAGCAGAAACGACAAGCGAGCAATATTACGAGCCTCCGGCTATACGTCCGTCTGGGAATAACAACAATGGTACTAAACACACATTAACTGACTAAAATGGGACTTTGTTTGTTGTATGTTTGTTTTTAACTGGTAAATTTTACCACATCTGCAGACATTTTAATGGATCTTGTGGCCAGCGTAGAGCAAATTAAATCTCAACTTCAAGAGCATGGAGAGGTGCTCAATAACTTGCTGAACTTGGCTTTATCCCAAAGTTCAGCAGTTTTAAATACACAAGTAAAGGATATACCCAAGCTGGAAGACATTGTAAAGATTCCTATTGACAACGTACTCGACTTAAGCAAACTAGACGAGCACACGCAAACTGACGAAGGCAAGAAAGCACTGGTAAAACAGCACATTAGTTAAATTAAATTTGGAGCATAACATTTGTTTTTTAATGCATTAAACCTAACTGTTCTTTAAATTTTTATCTTAGAGTAAATTTTTAATTGGGACTGGTGGAGCAAATTTAGATGACGCGGTGCAACGAACAATCGAGAAATTGTTTGCCGATGAGTTTGGAGCAATGTTCAGCTTAAAAGGGATGAGAGGAAAAATGAGTTTTATATCGTATGGTCGATTTTATTCGGCTTTTAAAGGTATGTTAATCGTATGACTTAATTATGAGTTTCTGGAAACTCATAATTTCATATTTTAACTTAATTGTGGTCTTCATTTTAATCATTTTAATCAGAATCCATCCGGTCATTTCCATCTTTGATGTTAATTATCAATTCTGGCAATGCGGATGACAAGTCATTTGGAGAATCTGTAGCATTAGCCTTAAAAAGAACAGCTGACCGTGTTGCAAAGCGAAAGGTAGCTATTATCCAAAAACGTAGTAAATATTTCGTTTTTCTTGCTATATTACTAAATTTAATCCCCTTGAAATATGTTTGATTGTTTTTAGGAAAAAACTCTGGCTTCCCTCAACAGCAATGTGTAATGAATATGTATTGCTTTTACTAATTATTTTATTATTTATGATTTTGTCAAAGTAAATGGCCAAACGTTCGAATAAATTTGTAAATTCTGACAGTATTCGTAGTGATTTCGTTAACTTTCAACCAGCAATCAATTTGCATAATTCCCGACGAGTTCTGCAAAACCTCGTACAGTATTCTCACCGATTTCGTTCATGTACACAGTCGCATATAACTCGCTAAGAATCTCTAGAGATTCGACGGACATTTAGCTCTGTTTTCGATAACGAATCTGCATCGAATCGCACTGATACCTTTGCGATTTTTAATCGAATATTGCTAGCGATTTCGTGACGAACAAAGCGATTTTGGCTGCCTGGGAGGTTAACGAGCGTTTTCCATTTCCACATTGAACTCTATCCAAGGCTACATATCCTCTGTAACAATTTTTATTACGCATTTGAAAATCAGTGGTCTTAGCGTTCATTTGAAAGATTGACTAAGATTCCGAAGTATCATGCAGCATCGTTTTTGACCTCGGAAAAGCTATTGCGACAAATCAAATACGAAACAAGTTATGTTTGAGTACTAAATGACGATGATAAAATATGGTAAATGTACTCCATGTCAAATTATCAAATACAAAATGACTATTTACTACGATAAAAAGCATGATCGAGTTATTTATGGGTTCTTTCACACGACATCATAATCAAGTGTAAATAGGGTTGTATTTGTGTGATAAGTAAACGAGTACTCTACACTAGACTGAAAGTATGGACAGGCATGGCAGGACTGGACATTCTGGACCATCATACACGAAGAGATTTTCAGCACAACTGAAACTGAAATATGCACTTTATACAAATCCTACACTTTTACAAAAAGCCAAAGAACGATGCATGAAGAATGCATGATATCTTCGCTATTCCCTTCCTGCACATTTAATACACTATGACTGGACCTGTCGATAAAAACTAGTAAAAATGATATGTAATGTAGACGAACTCTGTTCTTTGATAAATATTTATCTGCTATTTCCTTTTCGTATTGAAAATGTAAATGCAAAAGAGATTTGTAACATATGAATGCATAATGGATACAAGCAGTATATAAGATATAGTAAAATCTGCACACACATTTTCAGGCAGTATAATTAACCGATTGAAACAGGACAGATATTTTTTTTAAACTTGTACCTTCAAACATCTTAGAAATAATTATGAATTCAAGATTTTATTTCATTTCATACTCGTAATAGCCATTCATTACTAGTATTACGGCTAGAAATTCATTAAGTGTTGAATTTTTGAGTAGGGTAAAAATTAAGTAAAGTTTACCTTTCATCATTTTTCATAGGTAAGCTATCTCACGTAGAAAATGCTACTTGAAACATTGATGCTCAAAGTTTTGAAAATGGTATTGCATAATGCATACATTTTAAAGAAACAAAACATTTTCTTCTTTATTTTTTGGCAGGAAGGACTGTTGCAGCCTTACTTTTAAAACATCAACAGTTCCCCCAGATAGATATAGGCATGGGGTTTGGCAGAAATTTTTACTCGCAATTTACCGTTCTATCGGTAACCTTTCTGGTGTTATGCACATCATCCATCACAGCCTTTTCCCGTAAACGGGTTTATCCTCATATGGAGACAATCCAATATCTGGACATAGGAAACAGCGACACTGGTGAACCTTTGATTCTAACACCATATATAACTAGTGGTCGAATTGAGGAAGGACAAAAACTATCCCGAGTGACCAATCTTACTGAAGTGATCAGTTACAGTGGGTACTTAACGGTGAATCCAACCTACAATTCTAACATGTTTTTCTGGTTCTTCCCTGCAATCGTAAGTTTCATACTTTTTCCCTTTTGTCTTATTTGTAGAATTAACGAGATAGTCTAAAACCCAGTTAACTTTTTGAAGGTCAATCCAGAGAAGGCTCCAGTTCTAATATGGCTACAAGGCGGACCAGGTGGGTCTTCGTTGTTTGGCCTGTTTACAGAAAACGGGCCCTTCATAATCGATAGCAAAATGGAAGTACTGCTTCGCTCAACTAGCTGGAGTTTCACACATAATTTAATATACTTTGATAATCCAGTCGGGACAGGTAGTAGCGTTTCCTTGTTGCCCATATTAACATTTTTCTCACAGCATTAATGACCTATACAGTTCACGATTTGTGTGTATTTGATGGTAAACAGGATTTAGCTTTACTGATGATGATCGCGGGTTTGCCCGCACTGAAGATCAAGTTGCGAAGGATTTGTACTCTGCCATAACTCAATTACTCACACTTTTCCCAAAGTTGGCTACCAGAGATTTTTACATTTCTGGAGAATCATACGCAGGTTGTACATTGTACACTCGCACACTTACATATCATTATCATATTACACACTAGCTTTAATAACTCCAATTCCGCAGTTATTTCAATTGCGTCATGTATGTAAAATTGAGGTATTATAGCATTCTTAAACGTAATAGGAAAATATGTTCCTGCAATCGCTCACAAAATTCATACCGAAAACCAAGGAAGTCCCAAACTTACAGTTAGACTCAAAGGAGTAGCGATTGGTGATGGATTCACGGATCCGATTAATATGCTAAACTACGGTGACTATTTGTACAATGTGGGAATGCTGGACTTGAAACAAAAGGAGCATTTCCAGAATGAAGAGGAGAAAGCACGGAATTTTATTAACAACGGAAGTTTCATGGAAGCATTTTTGGTAGGAACGCATTATGTAGAAGTATCATTGTTTAACATTTTTCCCCAATACCAATGATAATGATAGTCACAACTTAATTACTATTACTATTACCTTACCTTTTGTTTTTAAAATTAGATTATAGATAATCTTCTTGATGGGGATTTAAATGGACATCCTTCATACTACAAGAATTCCACTGGATTGGATTCCTACTTCAACATTTTAATGGACAAAGAGCCACCGGAATCCGCGTACTATGCCACTTTTGTTCAATTGCCTCATATTCGTCGTTCTTTACACGTTGGGAACAGAAATTTCAGTGATTTGGGAAGTAAAGTAGAAATGTACCTTCGCAGTGACATGTATAGATCTGTCGCTAATTTAGTTGTAGATTTACTGGATGCAAAAGAAAAGTACAAAGTTCTCTTCTACAGCGGACAACTATACGGTAAACCATATGCATAATCTGAAGTCAAATAGGATAATTCTCATGATTATGATANCTGCAGATCAGCCTAAATGGGCATTTGATTTAATTAATCGTTTTACATACGGTAAACCATATGCATAATCTGAAGTCAAATAGGATAATTCTCATGATTATGATATACATACACGCATACTTATGTACTTACAATCCTTTTTATGTCTTAATATTTGAATTTTCAGTGTTTTCATTTTCATAACAATCGATGCAGAAATAAATGTAAGATCTTTATGATAATGAAACATTTGGATTGCGCGTTTAATTATTTCAGAGCTTCGACTATCGAGGGGATTGTACTAGTTGGTTTTCCTTCTTATGGGAGTTCCTCCATCCACTACTAATTGAAATTTTTGAAAGAACTGTGTAAATCCCATTTGGACCCCGAATACAGAGCTCTTCTCTGTAGATGTGCATAAATATTAAATCTGTAATGTGATACTGCAACAGGCATCGAGACAATAAATGAGCTAGTCTTTTCTGCGATTTGCTTAAATTAAAAAAAAATCAACACACGATGGACTGCACGGGCTATCTCACTCAATTATGAAAGTTTTATATTTATACATACAGAGAAACATGGAAAAGAGTCATTCATCCTATATAAGTATCCATAATTCATCCATACATACAATACAAATACATTAAATGTCCACTACTCCGTCAATTAGGCGGAAGGTATATTTTACTATTTCCAGCTCTTGCATGATTAACATGGTACGGAAATCAAGAACTTTACTTTTATTAATTAGTGTAACTTTCTTCCTTCATAATTTAATCTTTTATTTTTTAATATCCTGGCCTATTCCTACTAACGAATGAATTGGAGTTGGAGGTGATGATGAATAATCTTATCGCTTCTTTCGAGCCAGTGCACTGCAGTGTAATGATAAGAAAGAAAGAGTGAAAAATCATTAGATCATTTGTGTGTAAAATCTATAAATTGAGTACTTTTTAGGCATTTTTTCAGTAGTTGAAGCAGTTATCAGTTTCTTTGCCTTGTATCATAAACATGGGATTACGGAGGATTTATTTACAAAGAGTTTCCAGCTATATATCGGTTACCGTTCTGGTGTTATGCACATCAGCCGTTACGGACAAAATCTAGCCCGAGTGACCAATATTACTGAAGTGTTCAGTTACAGTGGGTACTTAACGGTGAATCCAGCAACCTACAATTCTAAAATGTTTTGGTGTTCTCCCCGCAGTGGTAGGTTTTATACTTTTTTTGCTCAGTGCATGAACGAGAGCAAATTTAAAACAGCTTTATGTTTGAATATGTTTTTCTAGTGTATCGAGACAAAAAATTCTTTAAATTTTAAAAACACTGCTACTCACTGTTATAAACAGAGTTTAAAATTCCACAAAAAATTTATGTTGGAAGTTCAATCCAGAGAAAGCTCCTCCAGTTCTAACTAATATGGCTACAAGGCGTAGCAGGATCGTCTTCCTTGTATGGCCTTTTTACAGAGAATTCGTCATCGATAGCAAGATGAAAGTATTAAGTACTGCTTCGCTCAACTAGCTGGAGTTTCACACATAATTTAATATACTTTGATAATCCAGTCGGGACAGGTTAACACCTTATACCCCAATTACTTGATTGTGTTTTAAAAATATATATTATACTAAAAAACCTTCAATGAAACCTGCTTTAGCATAATTTGTATGCGTGGGGGGTACACAGGACTTAGTTTTACTGATGATGATCACGGGTTTCACCGCACTAAAGATCAAATCACAAAGGATTTGTACTCTGTCATAACACAATTTTTCACACTTTTTCCAAAGTTGGCTACCAGAGATTTTTACATTTCTGGAGAATCATATCATACGCAGGTACATGGCAATTGGCATGGTATATATCTAGCCACATATATGCATTTCAATATTTGACAAAAATGTGCTATTTTAAAAGTGTAAATTTTTATATGTTGTTGTGCACTACAAACAAGTTTACAGGAAAGTATATTCCTGCAATAGCTCACAAAATTCATACTGAAAACCAAGGAAGTCAAGGATTCACGGATTTGAAACAAAATGAGCATTTCCAGAATGAAGAGGAGAAAGCACGAAATATCATTAACAATGGAAGTTTCATTCATGGAAGCATTTTTGGTATATGCACACTGTACGCATAAAGTATACACTGGTTTATATTATTGGGCATACGGGCATATTATTCAAATACCAATTAAAATATAAGGTTATAGATGACTATCATCTTGATAAATGGACGCCCCTCCTACTACAAAAATGTTACCGGATTGAATACCTACTTTAACTTTCTATGGACAGAGAACCACCTGAATCAGAATACTATACGCCACCTTTGTTCAGATGCCTTATATTCGTCGTGCTTTGCACGTTGGGTTGTAGGGAACGATTTCAATGATTCGTCAACCAAAGCGGAAATGTACCTTCGTAATGATTTTCATAAATCCGTTGTCCATGTGGTTGAAGATTTGTTGGACGCAAAAGAAAAGTACAAAGTTCTCTTTTACAGCGGACAACTTGACCGTACCGTTGAAAATACCTTCACCCAAACTTTTTTAAGGAGTATGAAGTGGCACGGTACGACAGAATGGCCAGAAGCTGACAAGAAAATCTGGAACGTAGGGTCCGACGTTGCTGGTTATGGTCTTATGGTACCGTACCGTACTTGATAATTTATTGTACGTGTTAGTTCGAAAGCTGGACACATGGTTCCTGCTGATCAGCCTCAATGGGCATTCGATTTAATCAATCGTTTTACGCATGGGAATGGGAAACCATTTACCTGACTATTTATAAAAATACAAACAAGACGGCTTATCACAGACCTATTCAATTCTTTTGAAAGTATTTCACATTTATAGTATGAAATGTATGACACAAATGTACCAACCTATGACTTTAAGGATTCATCAGAATCACTGATTATGGTTATTACAAATGGTATTTTGAAGTAAACCCCAGTGTTCATGATTTAAAGACAAATGTAGGTGGAGTATAATCCACATTTTGTGCGTATTTTCATGATGTCACACACAACTCAGGATATATGGCATTCTACTCATCTACTCCTCCGTATTTTGTCGAATGAGTTACAGTTGATAGTAGCGAGACATTTTTCTATCAAGCAATGCGTGGCAGGAGACACGTGGTGATCGTCATAGGTTTGTCTGCATCTACTGCCGTAGGAAATCGATGTATGTGACATGAGTTGCACGCTGCGCTGCACAATGCAACAATAAATCATGATCATATAATTCAACCGAACCGAATCACTTTTAGGGTCTTGGCCACACACGGATACGTCATCCCATGCTTATTCATATGCCTGCCTACAAGTACTTGATTGAATTTTCCCCGACAGCATCATTTCACACAACAATTCTTTCTTTTGATGAGACATGTATCGGTGCGCTGCGCTGAGCTAAAGACAAATGGAATCTAATCTCACGTGAGCACTTAACTTTTAATTTTGTATTATTGTGCATTCCTTCGATACATAATTCTTTCCCTAACTCGAACTCGTTCTATCCAGTCCAGTTCTGTTGCACGTGTGTGTGTATAATAATGTGTATTAATAGGTCCTAGTGACAGTGCATGTACAGGTTTTAACAACCACGAAACTATGCGATGAATTGCAATTGCAACGAATATTACGCAATTCTGGGATTTCTAGATATCTACAAGTCTACGTCTTACTGAGATTTACTTACTTTGTTTACCCGTGTAGTAATTTATGCGGGTCATGCTTTTTGATATGTATTTCTTCCATCGTCGGTCCATAGTAGTTTAAATTTGAAGCATTTTATCTTCGAGTGGGGCTTATATCTGTACGCACAACATCTTCAATTTTTAACTTGTCTGACTGAATATCTTGCCTTGTTTTTCAGACCCTCAAGCTCAATGGGTTTTTATGTCTTGGGTTTCAATAGCCAACTCGCTGACGAAGCCGCTTCAAACGTGTGAAATGTAAACTAATTTTTCAATATATTTCTAACGGTAATTATAAATCAGACAAGCAAAATGTTTGTGGGGGAGGGGGGCAAAGAACAAGATGTTCCTCCAATGTTTATAGAGGTCGAAGTGGAAACGTCACACTCTGATAACGATAACGGGGCAACCGAACGGAATAAAATGTATTCGCGTCCCCCTTTCCCTGGCAGAAGTACGCGTGCACCATTTAAGACCGCTCGCGGTTTCGGGAACTGGGTAAGTCAACATGAATACTTGTGACTAAAAATGTGACAACTATGAAATTACTACATAATGCATATGCATTTGTGTTATACCTACAAACTTTAAGTTCAGACATAATATTAAATGTTTTAATTTGACTAACAATGTACATAATATAATTCTTGGTTTTACTCTGCTCTGAACACGAACACTGAATTAAAATCCACAGTTGTTCCATCGTCTGGATCAAGGGTCGTATATTCTGGCGCATATGAAATTTTTTCGGTACTGCCGTAACTTTAAGATAAGACAACTGGTCCGATTTGGGAAGTTAATATTCCGGAACGTTGAACGGCTGCACTTTTTGAAGGGTAAGTCTTGCCTGATTTTCCCTTTTACAACGGTTTAATTCGAATCGAAACACGTGGACAGAAGTCATAGTCATGGTATGTGACATTCAACATCGTTGTTTGTAATTTATTTTTACGCAAATAGGTCTGCTGATAGTAGCTGTATCCGAAAAGCAGAAATTGTTTGTGTATCAAAAAATTCAATATGAGAAACTAAAATTGTACAGATGAGGTTCATGTGAATGAATGATCATGATTATTTACGATCAGTGATAAGGACGAGTCAGTGAATAAGTCCGTGTAATGTAATTCATATTGATGAGAATAAATGATAAATTGAAAAACAAATCTTTTTTACTGACGAAACTGATCGCAAAGAAAACGAATTTTATTTGAGCACTCTATTATTTAGTATAATGGGTAATAAGCAATCACATAACGTTGTGAAAACCTCTTAAGTGCACTAAAATCACAGTCGATGTAACACAATTTAACTACTTTCATTGAACAATAACATTGTTAACTCACGAAGGACATACTGTGTAAAGATGAAAATGGAGATTTACTTTAATAATCTTTTTTTAATTACTGTGCAACATAAAATACTGAAGTATAGATGTTTCATATTTTGTATGTATTTCAGTAATATTTTTTGAAACAAAAATGAAAGCCTTTTGGAAAGACTACTAGTCACTATGAACAAAGGAAGTTTCTAAACTTTAAAACACTATTGCTCACATCTTCTTAATTTAGCAGTATCACCTAACAGGATTCTTTTGTTTTTTTCCTATTTTTTATGAATATGCTTACTCATTTAGCATTAGTAAATTAGAGTTTCATTGATTGTAAATAAAATCTACATTTATTGTGTATCTTACGCTTGCCAATGAATTAGTCGTCTAAATATTAACTAATGAAAACGCACATTTACAATTACGCTTCCATCCTACGCCCTAAGCCTACGCCCGGCCTTAATTTAAGTTACATTTAGTTTGCTCTTATAGTTTCTGTCAAATATTTTTCCCCGAATTCATTGGTTTGCAAATAACAACAACTACTTTGTGATCACTTTTATCATTTATCCATAATGTGATTGGTTGCATGTCTTGGGAGTGTTTCCAAATTGCAAATGTATTTCATTATATTCCTATATTGTATTTTGTATCGTAAAAGGCTGTATAGTTGAAGTTGAAGCGGTCAGTTTTACTTTTACTTAAAAGTTTTACGTAT
>JAHZNA010000030.1:0-21759 GCA_027743935.1 Sinodicranocentrus sp. ZH6
AGATCATAAGTGTGACTCTATACGACATGCCCACCGCCCCCAACGTGTTTATGGTAATCGGCGTATCAAATAAATATAAATTTTGAACCGTGTACAAAATCTTATGTGCAGAGACTGCAGAGTGAGTGATCATAGATAAAAAACCTTGGCGTCAATTATTACTTCTATCAGATCGTAAATCCAATCCAGCTATATTACCGCTGCATGAAGATCATGGAGAAACCTTGACGGATACAAATTGCAATATGCACTCATTTCTCATATCTCACATCTCAAAATGTCAAATAAGTGGTTTTTCTCTCACTTTCTTTACTACGTCTTTACGTGGTCTTCATTGAATTATGGCGCGGTAGGATTGCATTACGGAAAAATGTCTAATTTCAATTTCACTTTTTTTCACACAACTTCACGTTTCTCGCAAGGCACATGATACAACATTCTTGGGACAATTTGTACCTCATCGAATGTATTTAACGTCACTAAATACGTAGAAATTCCATATTTTTCAACCTTCTCGATGGTAAATAGAAAAAATCCGCTTTGCATCTGCTCATGGTGTACATCTCGAAACACGTAATTAATTATGGGTGTCATAATATTTGAATAAAAATTCAAGAGAATGTCCACCCCGTCAAAGGTTAAATATATAATGTTCAAATTGCATTGCATCCCAGTGGAGGAAATTAAGTGAAAACAAAAATTGCGCAAAAACATTGACACTGATAAAATGAGCATACAAATCAACTTAAATGTGCTCTTGTGTCTCAATCTAAAAATATTAACTAGTTTTTTATTCATTTTCTTGAAGAAAACCATTGAAACTGGAGAAGTGTTCAGCAGCTGGGATTAATTTTACCTTGTCTGTTTTTGATGTGCGCAAAAAAATTGCACTTTGGGATGAATCATCCTAAGAAACAAATGAGTAGGTTGGGATAGTTTCAAATGTTGCAAACATTTCTTATATGATTAAACGGTATTTTGTCGACGTCCTTTTAAAATCATTTGGATTACGTAGACAAATTTTTGTATATAATGGCGGAAGTTCAGTTATTGGTAATTTTGGCAATGAAAATCTTTTCAAGATTATCCTCTCGGGATTTATTTTTAAAACAGATTCCAAATTTATAATAAAAAATTTCCCTCGCTCCCTCATTCACTTTCAACTTTGCAGTTGCTCTTGTCTCTCCAATATCCAATGTGGTTGTCGTATGTATTTTATATTTTATGAAAAAAATCTGTTTGCCTCTTTGAATTCGTTATGCCTCGCTGATATTGTAGCTGATGGGGACACTTGGTGCTTTCGAATTTGTCGAAAATTCATCAAACTTTCTATCTAGCGTCGTAGTTTACGTATATCAATATCTCTATAAAATCCTCCTTGCAGATATATTATTTAGGGCAAAAATCACAAAGTGAGAATTGTACCCCTTTTCAACGTCACGCTGCGTGACATGATACATTGAAAACAGACTTTTTGGAAACAAGGGTAACGAATTAGAATCAATGAAGTGTGTCACCCCACCACTTCTTGCTTTTCAATTTTCTAAACCCATTATGTAAAAGTTTTTATGCGCAGTATTATAATTTTCTTTGAAAGAGGAGCCAGCCAAGGGAGAAAGAATTTATAAAAAAATTAATGCCTATTTTGACATTGTCTTCTTCCCCGCCCAAGGTTCACCAAACCCTGAAGATTCTAGAATCTATATCATTTCAAGTTTAATATGATATCATGGAGTCTTTTGTAATCTTTAGGATATAAGGGTGGTAATGATAGGCAGTGGTATCCGAAACACGCAAGGCTATAACCTTGATGGTTGCATGATGCACAACAAAAGAAATGAGGAGGCTCTTGTGAAACTCCTCCTGGGCCAAGTACAATGACAACCCTTGTTAAACCAGTGATAATAGCTTAATGACCATTTTTCATTTATTTCCGTTCCAACTATAGGTTCATAAAGAATTTGTTGTTGGTTTATCTCAAGTAGAAAAATTACGTATCCATTTCAAATTGCAAAGTATTCAAAACCTCTGGGAGCAGGAAGTCAATTAAGCTAATAGGTAATGGCACATGTGTTGTTAGAGGATATGCAAGTTGGGAAGAGAAAAAAATTAATAAAAGATCCCTGGCCATGCATTCATGCGTTTGTTTTGTCTGTTTGGAATGAAAAATTATCTTCAATAATAATAAAAAATCTTTGCAATTTAAACACACTCACGCATGAATGTACAAAGCAGAAAAAATACTGTAGAGGTATGGTTCTTTTCTCTCTGCGAAAAAATAACAACAGAGCAGAGCTTCTTTTTCTGACAACAGACAAATGTCATTGGTCGTGGTTCTGGTGTTTCTCTTTGCCTGGGAGAAAAAAATATTTTCAAGTATTTTTCACACTTGTTTAGTGTCACTCCGAGAAGGAAGAGGGGTACATGAGACGGGTTGAAATATAAGGTGACATTTTTTAAAAGAATTGAGAAGGAGGCATATGGTTAAGGAGCGTGAAGATGTTGAGAAAAAGAAGAGCTTTGAATGTATGTGTGTGGGGCTTTATGGAATAGAGTGAAGATTAGACATGTTTCCTGGGATGTAGTTTTCAAAAATACAACATGCTATTGTACCACATCGATATGCACACCATGAATTGAGAATGAAGGGAAATACTCGTATTTTTTTTGGGTTGCTTGGATGATGACTCAACTGTGGAGTAAGTAGGGAAGAAAGAAATGTAATGTGGAATTTACGTCTTGCCTCGGTGGTTGCTTTACAGATTGGAATTCGAAATGGCAAAGGCAGCTATAAGTTTGATGGGATGAATTCGAGACGTTTTTTCGCTTCCACTTCCGATATTTTATTCACTGAAGGACACCAATCTGACCTTGACAAAGCTCATGTTCCCCTCTTAACGTGTAATACTTGTAGTCATTCATCTTCTCAATTTGCATTTTTTTCTCGTTAACATTGCATCTCGGTGTGGGGTTCAAATTGTGCATTTTTTGCAATGTTCTTACGAAAATCGAGGGTAATAATGTTACATAGTAGAAAAATCCACTTGGATGAGATAACCTTCTTCAAAAATGGTAATCTGTGGACAATTACTAATTGGGATTATGGCTAGCCACCGGATCAGCGGCTGCTCGTAAAGGATTTATTGATAATAATAATGACATCTGTAGTCTGTACTGTTGTGAGGATTGTTTCAGTTGTGCATTCATTATTCACTTGAATGTGGTTTTGTGTAGGATGCAATGTCAATTGTGCATTATTTTCGGGTACAATTGGCACTGAGCAGAGCTAATGTTCTTGAACGAGATGAATTTAATCGAGAAGAATTATCGTTGATTACGGAATTGCAGTGAATGGAGCGAGGGCAAGCCATGTGCAAGATGCATTTCTTTTTTCAGGGATAAAATTTATGACAGTAAGGATGGGTATATTTTTTAAAGGGGAAGGCATATGGGAAAAATGAAATATATGTGTGTGTGAAATTCCCGATAAAAATGTGTGCGAGGATGTGTGTGTGTGTGTGTGGTCGCAAAAAAGTAATGTGTTTCCGGTTGGGTGAGTTTCGCCACGTGTTGAGTAAACAACCGATAATGGGTTGTGTCTTGTGATGAGAGAGAACTATCCATAAAGCAAGGATGACAGGGCATGCATGATCATAAGTTAGCTACTTGTTTGTGATATTTTTGTCATTAAAGTGCTTGGAAATGTATTTAAACGGGGGTTATTTATGAGAGCGAATGGGACTGGAAAATTATTTTTTGGGGGTTTTGCTTACATGATAATAAAATACTATAGGGAATGGTAAGACATTTGAGAGTTCTTTTTACGACGCTTCCGTACATTTTGCGACAAAAAAATAGGTAGTGAAATGAGCCGAGAGAAATGTGAATGTGAAAATAGGGATATATTTGTCGTCACGTACTTCCGATTTGGTATGGCTAAAAGAATAAAAAAAGACAGAGATGGAATAAATGCCTGTTTGGAAGTGTAAATAGCTAAGAGATAGTCCTCGACAGGATTTGGGAGAGGAAGTTAATTAGAGTTTATCTTGGCGACAGACATAATTTATTTAAAGAGAATTAACGGAAATGAGGGATGAAGCATTCGTTTTTAATTTTAATATGTCGCGACAGAAGAAAGACGCATACCTGTGTGTGGCATTCATGGGGTTTGCCAACGGCGTAGTAATTTTTTAAAATATGCAAATTAAATGCTTTAATATAAATAAGCTTAGTTGAACGCCATTATAATTTTATAAATATGATTTAAAAACACCAAGCATTGAAGTGCAATGGATAAATAACACGAAAAAAGGTCACACTTTTGGAAGTTATCTATTTTCAACATCTGTTATCAATGCACATCTTCTCAGAAACAGAAAACTTAATAAAAAGGATACAGCTTATATCTCTCTAAAAATCCCCCATATCAGGTAAGCATTCCTCTGCAAGCTCGAGTGAGTCTTTTATGTTTACTTCCGAAGAGCAGACGTTCATCCCGAGAAAACAACAACAAAAAAGCCATGAGACATACATGAGTGTATATTCATCCACCCAAAAAAAGTTTATTTTTAGCTTTTTTCTCCCATTTGTTGAAATGAAAAACGAGCCTTTCCCGAAAACACACAATGAACAGAAGCGTCTTCTTCCCTCTCGTGCTGAAATCTCAAGTTTGCTAATTGCTTTTGAGCACTTCTTCCAACAAATTGATACATGATCCTAGAGCGGAAAAAATAGACTAAAGTTCATCTCACAATAAACAATTAAACTCGGTACATTACCACATGTGGAATGAAAGATTCTCGTCATCAACCTCTCAGCTTTGGGTTTACAGGTTATGAGAAAAAATTTTGCAGAGGGGGAAATTACATCACGGGAGAAGTGTCATTTACCCATCTGCATTTCCGTTTGTTTACATTTTCCCTGAAAAAAAATTCCCCAACAAGACAGATTAATTACGAGTAAAAAAAGTATAGATAAAATGTCAAAGACGAGACCGGATATCGACCTTTCTGTTTTGTGAATTTTTTTTCTTCCACCGCAAAAAAATTATACAATTGATCATCCACGCGCTTTGCGCACTTCCTTTCGATCATTCATTCTCTTTCGGAAAAGAAGCAGCTAACTTTTGGGGAAGATGAAAATGCACAAAATATTTCCTATCCTTTTCTCCTTCTCTGCATTTTATCATAGTGACATAGTGCAGCAGAGAAAAGAAAGTATCCGAAATTGAGTGTCTGTCTGTGCATGTCTTAAAGTGAAGAGGAAAGGAAATTATATGATGGTGTGTGAAAAGCACAAACTTCAGCTTTAAATTTTATGTGCTGACTTGTTTAAGCTGACTACTTGACATGAATGACTGACACGGAATGCGCTGTACACATCCTTTGTTTTTCTTTATTGCACTTTTCCAGCTGTGACGAATAACTTGAAAGAGAGAGTCGGAAAAAATGTTTTCGGTGGGGAACTTATTTTCAGAGGAAAACATCTTTCCGCATAATCAGAAGAGAGAACAATTTTTTAGGCTAATGAACGGTCTCCAAAGGTCGTTGTTCAGCTATTACAGGGAAATGACATGGGAGGCATGTTAATACGTATGTCAGGAAATTACGAAAGAATATATGTTTTGTTTGGATAGAACGAAAATAAAGTTTGGTAAATGTCTAGATGAATATCCTTAAAATGAATGCTTGCCATGATTAAATAAAATTATTTTAATTAAAGAATAATTGGTGATTTCATCACATTTTATCTTTTTGTTTATTTTTCAAGGTCGGCATTTATAATAATCTGATTGTAGTGCCTTTAGCGAAAATAAATCAGAATAACACAGATTCGTAGGTTTTAGCGCTAGTAAAATATTCATATTAGTTGGCTCAATTTCATTACTGGTTAGATAGGAAGAAACGCAAATGGTAAAATGTCAGTATTAAGAATTACAGAGGTTGCAATCATAAGTATCCTAACTTTGATTGACGTGACCACCTCCAAAGAATCCGTTGTTGGGGATGTGTACCACCAAAGACAAATGTTGGACCCAACAGGTCGAGTTTGGCTAGAGTGGGACGTGCACTTTAAAAATGAAACGATAATTTTTCGACTAACTGGTAACACAACTGGTTATCTCGGATTTGGGTTGAGTCCTTCAGGGGGCATGGCTGGGAGTGATATCATTATCGGTGGCATGTTTCCAAATGGAACGTCATATTTCGCGGTATGAAATAAGTTTTTAAAAATTATATCATTTTGTCATCTGACGAGATCCATTTGCGGAAGCTTCAAGGTTATCCCTGTCAGAAGGAAACTTTCACTTGAGAAGATATTTTAATTGGGTTTGATTTAATTAGGACTATCATGGCAAAGGAAATTTTCAGCCTTTACTTGACAAGGAGCAAAATTGGGAGTTGATCTCTGCAGGAGAAAATGAGACCACAACTGTGCTCCAGTTTTCTAGGAGGTTTGATAGTTGTGACGAGGACGATGTCGTGATTAAAGTAAGAGAAAAATTGCATTGGTAAATCCTCCCCTGAAAAATAGGTTTATCCTATGAAGGATATTTATGACCAAAATTGATCATCAGACTTGTTTTTCTTCAAAGAAGATTGCGCATCTATTTTTAAAGTGTTATTGTGGAGAGCCACAGCCGGTGGAGGGGATTGAAGCGTTGTAAATAACAATCTTGTCATGGGATGTTATTCTCAAGTTTTTTTGAGTAATTCATGGATTCCATTTTCTTATTTGAATTCATTTCAGAAGCTCAATGTCATCCCAAATCAAAACCAGATGGGTTAATTTGCTTAATAAAATATTGATTTTCTTGTAGAATGACACACTTAGCATGATCTGGGCACTGGGTTGGTCAGACGAAATAACATATCATGGTGGGGAACGTGGATCCGTTGCAGCAATGACCTTGTTGGATCCTCCACCTCCGAGAATTGATGCTATGACTTATAAATCATGGAGTACAACTTTAAATGTTAAAATGACGGAATCTTACGCTTATCGATGTTCGATTAAGAAGGGTCCAAGGTTCTCGAAAAATGTGCATGCTGTTGGGGTACGAGAATGAATTTAGCCAATTTAGGTATGATCGGTTTACCAAGAATTGTTTAAAAATTCTAAATTTGTCTTGTTTTCCAATTCAGTTTGTACCTGTGTTGAAAGACTTAAAGGCAGCAAAGCATACTCATCATTTTTCCACTTATCTTTGCAAACCACCACCCGGAGAAGAAGCTGGAAATGTGTTTGAATCTTTTGCAGATGGACAGGATGACGACTGTTATACGAAAAAAACTCGACTTCCAGTTCATCTGTGTTTGCACACGATTTACGTGTGGTGTCCAGGAGAAAATGTTGGTCCTGAAGTAGTAAATTTGACATTCTAAACAAATTTTGAATAACACAATATATTTTTAAAAGAATTTTGTTTGACAGGGTATGTTTTTTCCTGAACATGTGGGATATGAGATGAGTGCCAACACAGATACATATTTTATGTTGGAAGTTCATTACGAAAACTTGGAGAATGTTCCCAGGCTCAGTTACGACATTGGCATTGAGCTGTTATACACGGAGGAGTTGAGGTTAGGCTTTTAATGAAAGGGATTATGTGAAATAAATATTTTTGCAAAGTAATTTTGATATATTTTTTGTGTATCAGAAAGTATAACGCAGGATTCCTTGCTGTAGCACATGGAGTTGGGGATTCTCTTTTGATTCCTCCACAAACTAAAGGGTTTATAGTTGAAGGGCGTTGCAGCTCAGGATGCACTAGTGCGACGGTTCCAGACGATGGAATTCAAATTATTAGTGTGATGCTCCACGCGCACCTTTATGGTATATGGTTTTGATGACAATATTAAGTTATTTTGATCATTAACCAACATCCTGAAAACATATTTTTAATAAATAAAAATGCACGTGTCTTTTTCCTAATAATATTTCACAACAGCAAAGAAAATCAGATTGCGACATTTCCGTCGTGATATGGAACTGCCGTGGATTGCTGTGGAGGAAAATTATCACTTTAATTCGCAGAAAAGTCGAGCGCTGAGGAAGGAAAAGAAAATATTGCCTGGGGATAGTCTTTCTTTAGGTAAGCTAGTTTGACGTCGATATAACTTTTATTTCGTGGGCTTTTATGAAATTGAATAGTAGATTTGAACTTTAAACTGTTTTAAGAATGTCTATATGATACATCCCGTCGTGAAAAAGTGACCACAGGAGGTTTCTCCTCATCCACAGAAATGTGCACAGCATTTATATGGTACTACCCTAAAGTCAATCTGGAAGACTGCACCAGCCAATTTCCGACATCTGTCTTACACAAAATGTTTGGATACAGAGAACATTACAACATAAGTTTTGGAGATTATCTTGATGAAACCGTTGAATGGACTGAGGAACTCATATATGAGCTTCAAGATTATTTAATAAATGATCTCCATTTGGCTTCTTGTTTACCTGTGAATGAGCCTGGAGAATGGTTTGGATTTGTGCCACCTGTTCTCATTGAAGATGATAATATGTACAAGCCTCCAGACAGAAAATGTTGGAGAAAAGAGGAAAGTCAGATATAATTTGGGTAATTATGTAATTAATTTTTGACATATATTTTGTAAAATTGAAGATAAACTTAAAAATGTGTTGATAGAGGACAATTTAATAAATTATGGTAAAAAATTTCCGTGACTTATTAAAGCAACAATAAATGGATATTTGACGGTTAAAAAAATCATGTCCTCTAATTACCACACTACCAAAAATATCTGATTCACCTTACTAGTTTTAATGGACCAAATCTTTAAAAAAAGTTTTTTTGTCTTCATACATAGCATAGCATTAGCCATTCATACATACTTCGTCACCGTCATGCGTCCAAAATGCATAAAATCCATTTGGGAAATCCGGTTCTGACCAGAATACACAGTTGTAAGAGCTCTCGGCTCTCTGTGTAATTACCTTACCACCCCATTCCACACTCCAGAAAGAGATAATATACATAGCTGAAAAAATCCCATGACTTAAACCGCAACAAAAAATTGTGAATCCCTTGTCCCGCATTCAATTTGACTTTGAAGACAGTCATGCTTTGCAGTCATGACAGATAACCGATTATTAGAGGACACATGCGAAAATGATTGGATTGGAGTAGACAATCTCGCTAATGAGGATAACAACCACCTTATTTCTCCTTACTCCTTAGAGTAGATTCTTTACGAAGGTTCCTCCGAAATTGGATTCACTTTTCTGAGAAACCCAAGCAAAAAGAAAATCCGCTGGGTTTTACCAAGAAAAGTTGATTTATTGTCGTCAAATAATTGAACACTAGAGGAATACCCATGTATCCACTTCCCACCACACGGATGAAATAAAGATATCGGAATGACGTAACCATCTACCTGAAAATTTTACTGTGAAGCTTTACTTACTAGTTATTAAGGCAAGTCGTGATATCTTTTTCCACGTACGTCATGAATACGGGATATAAAAACAAAACTGCATTGTTGCCGATTCTGGCATTAGTCTAAACACATGCTATAGAGATCTAAAGGGGAATGCAGCCTCCAGCATTTCTTTCGGATGAATAGCATTTACCTGTAGGATGGATGTAATATGAACAAACTTTTTAAGATCCTTATCGAATATTCAGCAGCTGCAAGAGGAAAAATAACAATCCTGTAAAAATAAACGCTTTTTAGAGTCTAATTTCTTCTAATGTCCAGCTTTAGTTTTGCCGTAGGCTTAAAATTAGTAAGTACATGGGAGCTGGAGCAATATGGGAAATTTTTTCCAGACAATAATCAAGATGACCATGAACATTCAAATTAATATATGAGTCGAAACTATTAGCCAAACTTAAGGATTTTTTATATTTCTTTTCAAAAAAAATCATTCCAGCTTCTTCATGCCTCGCTGAGTTAAATGCGTGGAGTGTTCCTACAACAAAGAAGCAAAACCTGGAAAGGATATCCACAAGGAAAAGGACAATGTCCGTGAAAAAATTCAAACGTGAAGATGCAAACCTTGTAGCGATTTCTCTTTTTAAAAAAATCTGGAAATTATAAACAAGCTTTGATGATGAGCAGAGCGAGAATAATTTTTGCGATCCATCCCTATATATTTATTTGTGTAGGTGTAGGCCATGGCCAGAGAGCGTGTAGCGTGTCATTATCACGCTTTTATACCTGTGTCTGCGTGATTGTACCGTGTACACTTTTAATTTTAACGCTACACGGTTCCTTTGTCATTTCCCTTAAAAATTGAAAATCCCATTGCCACACAGAACACAACCTTCTCACTTTTAAAACCTAAAGAGTGACATTATTATCATCCCGTGTTTTAAACACGTTTGTGCATCAACAAAATAAGCAAGATAAGTAGACAAGTTAATTCTTCTTGTTTGTGCAAACTTTTGCAAACGTAATACGTGAGGTAAACCCCATCCACCTATGAGATACAATCTTGGTTCACTCAACAGGTATAAAGCAAAAGGTTGAAAATGAGAATAAAACACAAGTAAATGAATGGGAACAAGTATGAGCAGAAAAGATATACCTTGGTAAAGTACGTATGACGGTATACTGTGAGTAAATGTATTCATATATTCCAAAAGTTACCTTTGTTTCTTCGAGCATCAAAAACACACAATAGGAAAAAATCTCCACAATTGCATCCAAATCATTTCACGTGTATATTTTTCTTTTAAGATGATTTTAGTTAGTCTGTCAGTTGGAAGGAGAGTAAAAAGGTGTAAAGTACACAGGAGATGAGTCCAGTTGCTTGTCAGTCACAGTTGGATGAGCACCTGTGAAAAAAGTTAAAAAGTTCATGTTATCTGAACAGGAACGTTAGAAGAGTTCCAGTGTTCTAGTAGACAAAATTCCAGTTGAAAATTCTTCTAATTTGGATGAACTACCGCCCGACAATGAAGTACTTGCTATGTGCTGTAGTGGTTTTGGCAGGTGTTTGTGGGATTTTAGGAGATGGTAAAAATCGGCAAAAGGAAGTTTTAGAAGCTAATGGAAGGGTTGTGGTAGAATGGGAAGTGAATTTCGAAGAGAAAACTATTCTCTTCGATGTGACCGCAGAAACAACGGGATTTGTCGGATTTGGCCTGAGTCCTGTAGGGGGCATGGCTGGCAGTGATATCGTGATTGGTGGCATTTATCCAAATGGAACTTCATATTTTGCGGTAACCTAATAGAAAAAATTGCTTTTACTTATGCTTGAAAAACGATATCCATTAAATAGACAAGTTGATGTCGCATCGGAGAAAACGATGATTTGTAGCCAATTAGATTTCTAATGGGGTGCAGGTGCACTCTTTGAGTCTCATTGTCTATGTCATGAACTTTGATTACTGGGCACATATGCGAAGTGGATGAATATTAAAAATAGAATTGTGTGCAGATGAGATGATGAGAAGACCTTCATTTTTTGAATGTGGGATTGCATAACATTTTTATCAATTTTTTTGTCTTCTCTCATTTGTGCATGATCACGTTGCACAAATTGTATGCCTAGAAGTTAGAATTATTTCAAATCTATTTTGGAAAGTGTACAAGATTAAAAATATAATTTGGATGGTTTAAGGTACATCGTAAAAGAATCTGGGACGGGATAAAATTACCAGTGTTAGAAAATACATTGATTCCATCCATCAGTAAAAATTTAATTGTAGTGTACCTAACAACATCGTGACTTTTAAAAGGAAGCTGTTCATCCATAGTGGAAAACTAAAATTCCACTTGTTTCATGTCATGCTTTTCTGGTTTTTCTCAACTTGAGAATTTTTTTGAGACAAAGATCCCCGACATTGATTAAACGAAATTTTATAGACAATAGAAGGCTTTCTCTATATTTTGATTTTTTTAAAATATAGGACTACCACGGCGAAGGTGACTTTGCTCCAAGAACCGACGCAAGTCAAGACTGGCGAATGATCAGTGCTTTTGAGAATACAACTCATACATTCCTTCGTTTCACTCGGCTCCTCGACTCTTGTGACCCTCACGATGTGCCTATCACGGTAAGTGAGTTCCAAAGGAATGATACTTATATATTTTTTATGCATACAAAAAACATTCTTGATAGAGGTTATTTACTTCTTGGATAAAAATGTGTAAAAAATCATCATCAAGAGAGTAGGGGAAAAATAGAGAACGTCTTCGTTTCACTTGAATGCCATCCCTCCCTCTTCCAACTCTTGCACATCATTCACCACCCAAACTATAAACGGATTCCATTAGTTTACATCAAATGTAATCTGTATAACATGGCAAATAAGCTATTTTAGATTTTTATACGAGGGAAGTAGCAAGGGAAAAAGGTTGATTTTTTTCATAAATTTTACATGCCCTATTGCTCAGATGAAGGTCAATATGTACAAGAGGTGGTGAGATGGTGGTGAAAGACGGAAAGTTATTTATTATATCGAGAATATTTTTTAATATCTAGACAATTTTTTTCATGATATGATGCATATACACGTACCTATTTTGGTAGAATGATACATTGAGCTTGATATGGGCGTTGGGTCATGAAGACGATGTCGTCTATCACGGCGGGGAACGTGGCTCACTTGCCGTGAACTTGCTAGATCCTCCTCAACCATCCGTTGACATTTCAGCCTTCAAGTCGTGGAAAATGACAGTGGATGTAGAGATGCCAAGTGAGAAGTCTTATGCATACTGGTGTACTATTTATAAAGGACCGGATTTCGGAAGGAAGACTCATGTTGTCGGGGTAAAAAACTTGAGCATGATGCATATCTTGTGTTATTTAATATCCCTCTTGAGAATATGACTATTAATAGTATAGTAGTGTGTTTCCTCATGATGATTTGCATTTCTTCATGTCAAATTCCAGTTCAAGCCAATGCTGAAAGGTGCATTAGCCATCAGACATACTCATCACTTTGTCATTTATCGATGTATGAATCCGCCTGGGACAGATGCTAAAAAGATTTTCGGACCTTTTGCTGATGTCACTGGAGATAACTGTTATACTCAAGAGGCTATGGCTAAACGACCGTCGCAAATGTGTTCTACTGTGTTATATGTCTGGGGTGCTGGAGGAAAGGTTAGAGGAGAGAACATTTAGTGTCAATTTTTGGTTCAAATTGCAGCTATTGATATGACATGGAATTTATCATGTATTTCTTTGCCCCTGCAGGAAATGTTCCTCCCAGAACATGTCGGCTACACAGTTGGTGAAGAAAAGGACGCCTTCTTTATGTTAGAAATTCACTACGATAACCCGAAGCAAGTTAAAGGAGCGAAATTTGAAACTGGCGTAGAAGTATTTTACACAGATAAGCTGAGGTAAGTGTGAAAAAATAAGCGTTTTCTTAAACTCGTGCCGCTGGGGATTGTAATATGATAGTGCATATCGGGAAGTACGTGATTTGGCAAGGTTTCATTATTTTGTTGTATGAAATCATGCAGAAAATACGACGCCGGCATGATGACAATGGGTCACACGGTTGTTGCCTCGTTAATGATACCCCCGAAAACAAAGGACTTCCAAATTGTCGGCCATTGCAGTTCAGAATGTACAAAATTAGCTATGCCAAAGGAGGGAATGACCATTTTCAACATTCTCATGCACACACATCTCCAAGGTATGGAAAAAAATGTGGAGGAGAGGGGCATCATAAGTGATGGAATGAGAAATGCTTTTCAATCTTGTTGTAATATGCTTCATGCTTCTTTTACCACTACACATGAGGGGAATCATGCATGTGAGATAATGCAACATGCATTTAATATCATGGGAACATTTCCCTTTCATTTCAGGGTCGTTTTTACAAAAGTTAGCGTTATATAAAATACGCTCAACGGCTCAACTATATTTTTCTGCTTTTTATCAAGCGTTTCACGTGTACCCCATTTATTGCATGTTGTGAGCATATAATAATGTTTTTAAATACGCTTGCATGTTTGTCTTATTTGTATTTTTGCAAATCTCTAATGGCATTTATAATACTCTGGTTTGCATCACTGTCCACATTTCAGGTAGGAGAATGAGGCTACGACAGTTTAGAAACGGTACAGAGCTCCCATGGGTGAGTAACGATGATCACTACATGTTCAATTATCAGAAGAATCGTCCTTTGCTTGAAGAAAGGAAAATAATGCCAGGGGATAGCTTATCATTTGGTAAGTTTGTTTTAATGCTTCTTGTGAGTGACAATGAATGCTCTACACCGTGAGTGCGAGTGTCATTGTAAAAAAATTATATGTATATTTCGTGTTATTTAGCAGTTACAAAAAATAATGCATAAATAAGGAGTTTTAATGGGGTTTATTGTCGAGACTGGGAATGATTTGCTATAGGAAAAAAATTACCTTCTAGGGTAGTTTTTTTGCAAGTTTGCAATTTTATTTCATGATTAAAGTTAAATGTCGTCGTACTCGTCGTTGTACTTACGCGGTCATTGATTCAACCATTAGTTATTTTCTTGAGATGACTTAACCCTCGTTGGAGGTATAAAAATGTGATGTGACGTGATGATAATGATGATTATTTGTGTATCACTTAGAGTGTCATTATGACACGTCCTCACGTGACACTGTTACGACGGCTGGTTACTCAACGACGGATGAAATGTGTGAGTCTTTCATTTGGTACTACCCAAAACTGCCGTTGGATTCTTGTGCCAGTTTCTATCCTATTGAGAAGTTGTATGAGAAATTTGGAATTAAAGAGGTGGAATGGTAATGTGGAAAAATGCTAATTAAAAATTTAAGTGAGTTCGTGTGTTTAGCATGTCGCCCTCTTTCGAACCTTGTCGTGTTATTTTTAATTACAGGCATACGGGACTTGAGGGCGGTCCTCAACCTTTTGTTAAGAGTCCGGCGTCATTAGCGAATAAAACATTCAGTCAGGTTGTCAGTGAGAATGTGAAATGGACACCGGAAGTTGTACAAGATTTGCAAAGAGAGCTTACACAATCAGAACATATTGCTATTTGTTCAGGAAAAGGACCAGACAATGGACCTCCACCACCACCACCTCCAGGCTTCAAAGGAAAGGATGGGCATGGGCGTGGGCGTATACCACCACAGGGACCACCGCCAGGTTTTGATCCTAAAAATTTACCCCCACCACCGAAACCAATTATGGTTACATATCCAAAGCTAGAGAAGTACTATAGCGCTCCACAAACTTGCACTAATAATGAAAATGCCATTGATTCTTAATCGAGATGAAAACTTTCATTTCATTGGCTATGATGGATTAATGTAATTCATGATGTGATAATCTAAACCTTGTTAAGATAATAATTTTCTGTGATTTTTGACCAGTGGTGTAACGATATGATTGTGATGGAATTTTTAACGTCTAGATTATGCACAGGATATATTTCAGATTACTAATTTGTCCGTGTCTATCTATATCCTTCTATTTACTAAACTAACACTTGCAACAAATCCTGAGAATTTTTCCTACTTGCGATGTTAAATTAATTTATCTATTCTATTAACATGTTGAGAATTTTTTCTAGCAATTTCGTTGCCCTTGCTTCCCTTCCCTTTTGATATTGATACGGATCACAGACATTGATAACGTGATTAATGCAATTTGCAATTTATGGTGAACAACTTGTTACGCGAAGAATGGTTCTCACAATAAATAGGAAGTAAAAATAAGTTTGCAAAAAAAATCGATGCAATTTATTGCAGACTGCTCTAGTCTTCATTTCATACATCAAAAAACAACAAACAATGCTCTATTCTCCATTAATTTTTTCAATTTCTTATATTTTAAAAGATCAAAGTCAAAACAAAAACAAAAATGGGAATCTACGCACTAATGTTACTACTGAATTGAAATGCTCAGCAAAGCTACATTGCACTATACAAAAAAATTTCCTACTTTGTAGAGGTGAACAACTTGTTATGCGAAGAATGGTTCTCACAATAAATAGGAAGTAAAAATAAGTTTGCAAAAAAAATCGATGCAATTTATTGCAGACTGCTCTAGTCTTCATTTCATCAATTTCATACATCAAAAAACAACAAACAATGCTCTATTCTCCATTAATTTTTTCAAGTTCTTATATTTTAAAAGATCAAAGTCAAAACAAAAACAAAAATGGGAATCTACGCACTAATGTTACTACTGAATTGAAATGCTCAGCAAGGCTACATTGCACTATACAAAAAAATTAACTACAAAGTAGGAATTTTTTTTAATTACTCATTATCACAGCTATTCTGAGTCTGAATCAGAATCTGAACCGTAAGCACCTAAAAGTCCAAGTCCGACAGATGTTACGTTTTTCTTTTCTTCGACTGCAGGGGCTTGGGTTGAATCACTATTTGAAGCAGAGACAACTGGTTTCGTTGAAGGTGCGCTGGAGCTCGCTGACGTGGGGGGTTTAATGTCACTCCTTGAACTTATTGCTGTTGCAGCGGGTTTTGCTTTAGGTCTAACAAGCAATAGCTTTTTTCTGTTGCCCCCAAATAATCCTATACTCTGTTCTTTTTCCTTTGGTGCCGATGAATTTCCTGTTAAGAGGTCAGTGGGTTTGTCAGGAACAAATTTTTTCTTAGGTGGCTCATCATCACTATCGTCGTCATCCTCAAGTCTTTTAACAACCATGTCTCCGTCTTTTCCAAAGATAGATCTGTTAGGTTATCGATACATACAGAGAAAGTTAGAATACATTTTTTAAACGAGAATAATTATGATTCGAAAACTTACTCTACAAATGCATTGTCTTCTATTTCTTGTCTCTTCGAATCTCGTTCCCTCAATTCGTCATATTTTTCCAACATACTTCCATAATCAGGAGTAAAAAGCCCTTCTTCCGATTAGCTCACACTCGTATTCTACAGTATACCAAAATGCACAATATTACAAGTAAAAAAACTTACCTTAATATAAAATCTGTAAATCCGGATTCCAAGATATGACTCATTATCTACGTCCTCTTTCCGAGCATTAAACTTTTTCCCTTTGTAAATGTATTCCCCACATGTTGTACATCGCATATTACAAGGTGCCATAAGACGAACGGTAAACTGACGATTCTTTGATTGCCGAGCTCTTGGGATTTTCGACGGGTCGAAGTCCGGAGGATAGTATTTCTACAAAATGAAATAGAAAAGGCTCGGTTAGAAATTTAAAAGTATAATACATTTGCACATTGTATATCCCATAAAGGGATTCACAACAACATTCAAAACAACACAGAAACAAACTGCTCTTGCTCAATCAAACAAATATGCACACTTGTAAATGTAATGGGTAGAAATTAGAAAATATTTTTAAATGAGTATTACTTACATTCAAAACTTTTCTCTCCGACATGCTGGCTTGCTGTTTGAAAACTTGTTAACAACGTTTATATTTTAAATACCTTGACTTGATCTCGCCCGACTTATTTCGGACAATGTTAAATTATTTACTGACAAACTAAACTAACGTGAATTAAAAAAACAAAACAAATGTAATATTATAATCATAAACAAACACAAATACACTTCGGATATTTTTCATCTGCTGTAGTCTGTAGTCGTTGTATACATCTGATTCAACAAAGCCGCAATAAACAAAGCATATTGACTCCACTCAATGACTCTCTTCGGATGTGTTACGTACAATGTTTGGATGGCGTTTTTGCTCTTGCATAAACCATAAACCAAAACCTGGACTGGAGTCTGGAATGGAGAATGGAACTGGTGACTGGAACTATTCTGGAAAATGTAAGTAATTAGCAGAAAAAAAAATTCAGAATGGCAGCAGTTGTTCCTTGGTGGAGAACGTAGGTTGTAGGAATTTTATAGGAAATGCAAATTTAATGAAATAAATTATCGCATGACATTTATAAGAAATATGGAGATAGATAATCTCATTACTAATGTCAATAACTGAATGCCGGTTCTTTTTCTAAAAAAAGATGTTCCAACGAACACGCCTAAGTACACATACATACTTGTTTAGTGATTAGAACAATGAAAGGTGTGGTCGAGGATTGAGGATGTTGGTTTCAGTTCAGCCTAATCTAAATTAGTGTTGATTTTTAATATTCTTAACTAAATTAGTGTGTTTAGTTCAAATGTCGGAAACACAGGACACAGAAACTGTACGAAGATAGTTTTTAAAATTATAGCTTGATTAGATTTAGATTGTTTGGATAGAACTTTACAGAATTTTGGCGTGATAGCGTGTGTTTTAGTCGTTTGATGGGGTGTTATGAAAGCTTGTAATTTTATCAGTTTAGTGCCCAGTCTGGTCGTGGTCAATACAAAACTACAAACTGTTGAAAAATTCATTTATGAAACGGTATACAATGTCTTTCAGAAACGTAGTAAGCTTCGAAACAGAAACAGATATAAATCGTTGGAATGTTCGAACACTTTGTACCAATCTGGGAATCCGGATTGTCCGAGTTTATTTAGACATTTGTTTTGTCACTTTTGCATTGCCGTTTAGAGTGAAACTAAATGACATTGGTAATTGGGAAGTTTACGATCATCGTTTGCAAAAGGTGAACATATTTTAGTATAGAATATAATTTGAGAAGAGTAGATATTTATATTACAACACAACAATGGAGTACATGCAATACAAAAGCCTAAATTTTTATTGCAGTTTTTCTGTCGTATCTTGTTGTTGGCGACATTGCCGTACCAGTTTGATAACAAACACAGATTTGATAATGATTTCATTGAATCGAAAAGCTCTTCATTGGATTCATTTACCGTAAACGATTTGTTTTCCAAGGGAAAGTTGTTTATTTATCCAATTTACTCGTCGGCGTGGGTGTACACAGTTCTGTTTTCAAAGGAGAAAATTGTCCAATTTATTTCAGCAGTTAACAAATCAAGCATACTGAACATAGACAAAGAAGGCTACCAAAGATTTAGGGGAGAAGTCCATCATAAAATTATGGCAAGGGATAATTTTGGCATTATAGTAAGTCTGTAAGGTTTTATTTAAATAAAATGTGAGCAAACTCAATTTTATGTTTCCAGGAAATGGGGTTATATATTGCCCTTCTTGCTTTCATGATCACCGGCACAATGATTGATTTATTTTGGGTAAAATGCTGCGCATCTGTTGATACAATGTGCACCCGGTTTTGGCTCATGCTTGGAGTACATCCTTTCGAATCCGGATTTCATAACGCAACCTTTGTTGTGAGTTATTTTGATAAATTGGCTGATAAACAAATTTGTCATGAATCATTCACTGTGAGTNGTTGTGAGTTATTTTGATAAATTGGCTGATAAACAAATTTGTCATGAATCATTCACTGTGAGTTAATTTCCAGGTGAAAATAATATGCCATTTGACGTACATACCGGAAGTTTATAAGCACTGGAGCTTTCATATATGTTCTATCTGGATGCAGTTAATATTTGCAATATTTCTCCATGATGCTTGTTCAACATTTATGAAGTCGTTGAAAGAAGTTGACCGCTTTGGCGTGATTGCGGTAGTTTTCTTGAATTATAACAATTGGCAAAGCTTGATATATTATGCAAGTACAAAATTTCATATTTATTATAAGATTCACGAAAGGTATATCCGGTTGAAAGACGTGTCTCATAAAATGAACAAAGTCATCGGCCCTCTTGTAGTTGTCTCCGCCTTGGGCTCTATTCCTTTCTACTCAGGTTTAATTGCGACAATTCCCACAAGAGAGTTTTGGTATCTATTAAAAGACGGTTAACACAGTGCTCCTTATGTGCACAATGTTTGTAATAGCTGCAGCTGCTAATGCAAAGGTTTACAAGATTAAATATGAATGAAAAACGTTGATTTCATGCTTGCTAAAGTTTCCTAAGAAAAAGGTAAACACAGTTTAAGTTTCATTCATTTCAGATAACCGAATTCCGGGATTGGATTATCACTCAAATCTCGCCCATGACCCTTTTCCAGAGTTTAGGAGTTGGCAAAGACGATAAGAATGAAGTTGATAGGAGTGGGATCATTGTTTATTGGAATTTATTACATAATGATGTGTCCACATCCACCATTGCCGTTAAAGGATCGTCACTGTTTACTATTAACTACAGTTTTATGGGATATGTAAGACAGTCAAAACGTCGTATTGATTTGTGACGACCTTGAAAATGATGACTTATATACTAGAGTTAATTTACTCTCTATTCCAGTACTTTTGCCAATGTCTCACTTACGCTATTATTGCACTTCAGTCCTAGTTCAATGTCTTCAATTTTGACGGAGGCATACCAAATCCATCGTTTCAATCAATCACCAAGACTTCAATATGCATCTCATGAGTAAACTTCCGTGAAAATTGAGCAAAATATCCATTTCCCATGAAGAATCGCATAATCCCCCAAATAGATTTCGTCATTTTACGATATAAAAAATATATAAATATAATAAGTATTCGACTGTTCTTTTCTTCACCCACTTTGGTTAGTTAGTTAAAAATGTACAAATTACAATCAGTATGTATTTCTCTTTTGGCTTTGATAATTTTAACACCTACTGCAAAAGGTAAAGACTTTTTGGCTGCAAAAATTTCTGATAAATTCCAACGTGAAACATGCTCCTTAATGCTTAATGCTTCATTTCAGCTTTAAAATGTTTCGTGTGTAATAATGGAAATGAAGCTTTGCCAGCTTGTGAAAGTGGTCCCCCTCAAGTAACCGATAATGTAGAGCTCGTCGAGTATGATCCAGCCGTTAACAATACATGCAAAACTATGCACGAATTCTTTACAAAACACGCTTTTGTCAATAGTGAATGGAGATAAACGAAATCCGCCAATTCGAAGAAGGACGATATCGAGTATGGGATTGATACCTCATTCGTTTTGCTTATTCGCAGTTTTACTCACTTTATGAAAATCTTAATATTTTGTTCTAGTTCAGTCTATTGGATATTACTGCGTGTCGATAATAATGGAAAACTCGAACGAGAGGGTGTCACATGTTTATCGTGATTGTGTGAAAGGAAATAACGATGAGTTAGAATATGGGTTCAAAGACTTTTATCGAGTCCCTTTAAATCTCAATGATGCTGGTAGAGATCACTGCAGATCTGAAAAGTTTGGGACCTCGCATGGCACAAAGAGGATTCATGTTTGCTTGTGTGAAAAAGACGCTTGTAATAACAAATCTGCACGTAATGAAGTACAGTCGTGGCTGAAAACTGGACTTGAATTTAAAGTAATAATATTTATTTCCACTGTATTCACGTACGCCACTTTTAAATAAAGGATGTTTGTCATGAGGACATCTTGATTGTAAGTGATGTCTTACTAGTTTTTGAAAATTAATCATTCTTAACAAGTGCACCCACCCAAATTAGCTCCGCAGTTGTAAAGACAACGACACTGCGAGCCAAACATTCCACTACATCTTCCATTACAGGGTGCTCCACGATTCCCTTGAGCAGGCTGGCGTCGGCAGTAGGCTGCACATTGTTGTTGATTGAATGGGCAACCATTATTGTTACCACCACCAAAGAATGCGTCACAATCTGAAAGGATGTATTATTAGATTATGAAAAACTCGATAAAAGTTAAATATTTGAAATGTATGCTGGACCTGGTGGAAAGAAGAAGATGAAAGCCATTAACACCACAACGGCCACCTCATGCCGAAGTACTCGACGCATTGTTGTTCCGCAACTATTTTGAAACGCAACGCAACTATTACCCTAAAGAATCTACCTACTAGAATTATATTTCTCACAAAAAAGAATAACTCAACAGCCTCAAAACCTGATAGTTTTCGAATGAATGAAGGACGATGTAAAACAGAA
>JAHZNA010000031.1:0-14174 GCA_027743935.1 Sinodicranocentrus sp. ZH6
AATCTAATCTTTGTTATATAACGGCTCGTGGCAATTTATCATCGGTGAAATAGTGAAACCATAAGCTAACAATAGAAAACGCTTTTAATCCAACAACGAAGGACTTATGAATACTAGGTTCATTATATACGATTAACAAACAGAGAGATTATATTGTGTTCAACGTGTGACGTGTGATGTGAACAAATTCTCTCTAACAAACACAAAAATGAATGTATCTCTGAGATGCACGTGGAGGAAAGGCTGTTTTTCACTTTTCTAGCTTGTACCGTCCATCTGGTTGGACTTTGTTCGGAACAATTACACATAATCGAGTAATAATAATAATATACGAATTGGATGAAAAGGAAACCACAGCGTGAGCGTGGGGCTATGTTCCGGTGAAGTGCCTTCATATTTACATTCTACTCATTATTCTCCCAGAAAGCAAACTTTCAATATATCGTTTGCCACGATGTCTACAAAGTATCATAAACCGTTGATAACGAAATATTGTGATTTCGGGTGTATTCAGCGTAAAGTTAAGCTCATATATGATAATGGCTAGATTTTTGTATTCGATGAAGTAATAAAATGCAGTGATGAGCTGACTATAAACAAAGGTTGAGGAGGTTCTAAAGGAAATCTGAATTCTATTCCATTTTTTGGATTACGAGAATAACAGAGGAAATTCTAGAAGATTAGTGTAAGTATGGTTGATAGTTGATGATAAGTACCTCCTACATTGACTGGTTTGGGATTATACAGATGCACATATTTGGGAAATTGATGTTGTCAATAAATGTTATCTTTAACCGGTTTCGTTTACGGCAATAAGGAATGCGAATGTCGTGTCCAGTACATTCTATTTCTCTTGTAAAAAAAAGTGCATTTGACTTGATTTGACTCCTAAAGATTTTTAAATGGTTTTTCCGGTAAACATGTAAGGCTTGAAAGAAAAAATGCAAAAAAGTACTTTGAAACGAAACTGCTCCTTAAACCATGAAACCTAAACCTCTTGTTTGTAAACTGGATGTCGCAAGTCTTCATATCTCGTCTCATTTTATTAAAAAGTGCGTGTGGAGATGTGTTGAGAAACTGAATTTAAAAAACAAGGTTTGGCTCGTTGTCTATCGTCTGGATACGCATGTGTCATCGGTAGAGATATCGTCACATTAATTTTCCTTTTCTATGTTGCATTTTAGCATTCCATCTCTATCCCAGCCTTAATAGATTCTCTGATTCGATACATTCTGGAGGCGAGGCTCATGTGTTATCTTCATCAGCTGTAGACAGACACACACGCATCAGCAATCAGCATAAAAAGACGATACTATAATGTTATGACAGGGTATCCTTCATCGAGAACATTTTAACCTTTCAAAATCCTACGTAAACAAGTGATAAGAATTTTCACCCCTTTCGTTTTCTTCCGCTGTCCAACTGTCCTATTTATGTCTGGTCTGCAAGCTCAATATTCAATGAATGTTTGTGGAAAAGAAACATAAAAAGCTATACACATTACAGATTACTAGATTACATACCTTTCAGACATAAATATGAAAGAAAAAAGTCTCTGAAAATTCCGGAGGGAAAAACTTCCGGATATGCATTCTTCAAGCCAGATATTTATGGAGCACCCATCCATGCGATGAATGGGATCTTGTAATGTTTCATGCTGATATGCATGTATAATCTTCCCAAGGTTTAAAATTTCCTGTGAACTAGTTTCGAATTTCCTGGAAGCATTAATATTTCTTGCAGCAAAAAGTGCCAATATTAATATCATATTAACTGTAAAATAACTAAAAATAATGTTTCTGCGAGCGAAGCGAGCCAAAAGTTTGAGCTTTATTATTCTTTAAATCAAAATAGTTGGTCATTCGTTATGTTCAGGTGTGATATGAAAGAAAAAAGTCTCTGAAAATTCCGGAGGGAAAAACTTCCGGATATGCATTCTTCAAGCCAGATATTTATGGAGCACCCATCCATGCGATGAATGCGATCTTGCAATGTTTCATGCTGATAGTAGAATATAGTAGTATGCATCGTAAGATGATTAAATGTTTTAAATCTATAACACTTGTAGTAATGACTTAATGGTGAGAAAGCGGTAAAAAAGAATCTGAAGTTAAAGAAACGCTGATTTGCGGGACTTTTGTTTATCAAGTGGAAGTGTTGGAAAGGTTGGAAAGATATATGATGTAGTTGTTGGTAATGCTTTTATGCAATAATGTAAATCTCAAATTGTAAGTTTTGCTTAGTTAGAATGATCTACTTACACTATACTCTATGTATAGTATGCATGCAATATGCTGCTATTTCGGGAATGGAATGGAAACATAAGCGATCCATTAATCTAGACTTTGAAATTAGGCTAAACTCTTAGTGGACGTCAAGTGGTCTAGAGAAATAACTTAATTTCCAAACAGCCGACTGTGCAGTCCATCACGCAACGGAAATCAATCTTGGAGAATTGAGCACTTTTTTCGGAATACGTCTCAATTTTATGTATAGCACAACCATGATGTAATTTAGGTACCTAGTTTACTTGTCCCGACGACAAACAACACAACTTACCCTATCCATAATTACATTTTATTGGAATTTCGTGTTCGTGATTTCCCAACGAGAAAACGAAACACATCAATAAGTCATCCGAGGCGACCAAGTCAAGTATTTTTCTTGGCAAATTGAGACAAATAGGAAAACAAGTGCAACCATTAATTTTAAATAATTCTTGGGTATTAGCGAAATAAGCGCTGTAAGCATAAACAAGCTTTAATCCTGTATTTTGAATAAAAGTTTAAGAAGAGATTAGTCGACAAGATGCTAGCACGAATCACAACAAAGAAAAACATAAGAACTCCAATAAACATTAAATCAAGAAGAAAATAGCACGTTGCACATGTCCTCTTCATCTTTATGGTGGGATTATGTGTGCTGTGGATTGTAAATTGGATTTTTATACAACCCAACAAGTAAAAGCAAAGTGGCTGAGAGACGGAAAAACTTGAGAGAGTTCACAGTTTGGACTTTGGAATCTTGTTTCGATGCATTTAGTCAGTCAACCTAATATGAACATCAACTCTGGAAGTGGAAACGGCATTGTTTGGGTTATGTGCGTATACTTCATTGGTTCGGGATATTACACTTTTTCCTTTAAATTACTTTTTTCTCTTATATATGTACTCCTCTATCAGTTTTACTACTCTCTCTTCTGTACTGTATTTATATTCTATACATGCGTGCGTGTGACTATACTGTTATAACTACTTGGTTCATTCCAGCTCACGAAAGTGTAATGGTTTATTGCTTAATGTTCCAGTACGCTGAGGAAGAAATAAAAGTGTGTGAAATGAGCGGACAAGTACATTTTTGTACGCATGTTTTTATAAAGTGTGAAGTAATGAAAGTCAGAGAAGAAAAAAATGAATAATACTATTGCATCTTCTCTGATCCTTTGGAATGACATAAAAAGTTGTGTTGTTTGCTTACAGACACGAATACAGCTGTACTGTTGAAACAACTTAACCAGCCAATTGTCGTTTTTCTGCCATGCTGAACAATGAGCATTATAAAACTCTGAGGAAAACCTAAAATCTCCCTTGTTTACTGGCTAGATGTAAATGACTAGATGCTTGAGTTGGAGTATTTGATTGTTATACCTCACTTTACTGTGTACACGCAACACGAAAACACGATATTGTAGTATCAGATAAAATTTGGGAAAATATTATGCTCTCAGAGAAATACATGCTTTTCCAAATAATTTGTTTCTAGACATTGTTTTTCATCAGCATTACACCGATTTCCCCTTAAAACTTTTAGGAAAATCATTACTTCATGAATACATAGAATAGTACGTTGAAATGAAAATGTACATACACTTATTGTACATGATGTAACGAATTATATGTAGGTAATTAAAGTTGGCCTTGTATTTGAACGTTAAATTTCGATCCATCTGTTTAGTATATTAAATTACAAATAACTTTCCCTGATTTTAGTGAGTACTATGGAGTGAGCACAATAGCTCACGAAACCCGAATGTAGACTTTGAAGGCCAAACATATCAGAAGAGCTGCAACCTTGCAGAGTTCCTTACCTCCGGCGGTACCGAGCGAGTAATTTCCACATTATGGTAAAAGTCATGCTTCAAAAAAGCAGTAATAAATTACCCAAAGGCATGTCTGATTTCCCTTTCAATTTTAAAAACCCGAAAAGTAAATACTAAAGTCGAGCATAATTTTGCATGCTAAGGTCTCATTACAGCAAACTAAAACTTTATTTTGCTCTCTGAAATCTGGAAATACATCGAAGGAAACTATGAGAGCAAGGTCAAAAAGGGTTTCGTAAATGTATATCTTTTAGCATTTCAACATTTTCACTCAAAGCATCAGTCTCCGAGTTATAGACTGGTGAAATGTACATTGCTTTCAGTTTCAATATTATTACATTTTACAAAGGTATCGCATTTATAGTCTTACAGCTTACTGGAACTGTTAAGTACTGGAATAAAAACAAACTCGAGAAATTATTCTTATTCATTCTTCATATTTTTTGGAAAAAGTAGTTTGGAGGCTAAATAGTCGATTAATTGTCTAACTGTCAAACAGAAAGGCGTGTCACTTGGGCGTGGTAGTACATATTGCAGGCATCCCGTTTACTCCCCCAACAAGCAGTTAGTTATGTTCATTAAGTAAGAGGGATTCGTTGGGATTTCAATAAGAAAATCTGGAGCTTTTGTTATATAGTTCAATCAATTATTATGTCACTAGTTAAACCCCGTAGAAAGTAGCCTAAAGTTAAGAATTTTTACCTGTCTAATTTAGTTTATGAGTTGGTTCATATTTTTGTAAAAGTTTGTACATATTTCTTTGCATAAATACAAAATGAAAATAGAAGCTTTACCGCGGGCTGCCTCGAAGATAAAATAGGTACAGAAATTAAAATTCTACAAATGATCTGGTTAATATCCAGTGGCTGTTTTCCCTTACCCGTAGAATCGTTTCCAGCCTTCTGCAATAAAATATTTTGTTATTCATGTTTGTGCAATAGTACCCATTAAATTTAATTACCCAGTTGACACTCTCTTTTAACCTAGTCCCATTTACGAAACTTTTTACATTATTTATAGTTGTGTATTAATTGTAAGTGTAATGTTCCATCTTTTCTGTTTTCACATTTTCTGTTCCACTTCAACCGAGCAATAATCATAAAAAGTAATCTTCTCACACAGTGGCAAAAACAAGATAACTTGTGGTCTGTTTATTCTATCTTGCTCACCAACGCTTGTTTCTCCGTCTTATTTGCTAATGAAAATTTGTCCTTTTCATAACTTTTTATGAGCTCGCTGTCTCTTTAATTTTTCCTTTGAGCTGAGAACGGAATCCATACTAAGAAGTTTAATTAGAAGACTTGCATGCTTAATAGGTTCTGTTTTTCGTGAATCCTTTGAGTATCCACCTTACAGTATTTTATAATGTTATTATATATGTATGAGCTCATGTTTGGAATAGATAACATTTTTCATTAACTCAGCAAGCACACTCCAACAAATTCTCAGCAACATTTTCACACATTCTTCCTCTCATTTTTAAAACGTTTCTCGCAATTTGTGCATGCATAACTCATCCTCAGCACATTTCTCTTCTCTTCCCAAATCTTTCTGTACAATTTCAATACATTGTTTCTGATGTTGAAGCGGGGGTGCGTCCAAACTTTAATGACATGTCATAATCTTGTTTTATGATACAGTTTGTCTGCAGGCTGCATCACCACACCAAACTCGTCTTTCTACAAGCTACACTATATGCAAACAACAAACTCACAGTGTATTTATTTCAATCATAGGAACCTTACATCGAGATAAACTTTTTTTTAAATAACCCTTGTCATGTTTTCTGACACCGTTTTAACATGATCATAACGATAATCGCAGCTGGTAAACTACATCATTTACCCCCAGCGTTTGCTAATCGTATGGTCGATTTATAAAAGAAAAAGTTTTACATAGATGCAACATCACTCCTCTTGGCAGCCTCCCACCGTCCATAATTTATTTCTTTTTCTCTCATAATAATGTATGCAACCTAACTCAATGCATTATTTATTAAGGAGGGTCCCGACCAGTCAGTCAAGTTGCATGCCCTTGTTGTTGTTTAACAAATTGCAAGTGTGTCTTATATATGTGGCTGCTATGTTTGTACTGACGACGGTGCATGGTGCAGCCACCGGGGATTTTTATGGTGTGTCCTGTGGGAAGACATCAGGAACTAAAAAGCCCTTGAATTCTCGTGAGCCTCTCCCTTTCATGAATTCTCAAACACTACCACATCAAACATTACTCCTCCCTTGTTGTAGGCATGATTGGAATCCAATCCGAAGTATCTGTTTATCCAAACGTGTACAGATTTAAAAGCGAGAATACTCTCAAAATTCATGCTTGTTCTCTTCACTTTTGTCAACGAACCAATGTACCACACCACGAGTTTTAGTTTTGAACGGGAGATCAAGGTTGTGTAAGTTGGTGAAAATGTTCTGATTCTGACAGCTAATGAAGAAGGATTTACCGGCTGCAGCATTCAAGCTCAGACGCACAGTCTGAAATGACGGATAGACAAAAGGACTGGTGTGTACGATCCATCACTTTACACCTGAATCTCTTTGTACTTGTTGGTGCATTTTACAGATATATGAAAAGTACAGTTGAAGCCTTTGGCTTTGGGCTTTTGCCATTGTGATTTTAGTTGAAGTTCAAAAGGGATTTTCTTGGAAAATCATCCGATAGATTTTAGTTGAAACAAGTAGCCAGCGTGGTTCCAGGATACGTCTCCCGGTAAAAAGCCACTTTGTGTTTTTGTAAGTTAACAAACAAGGGATGTCAAAGAAGACATATACGGTAAATTAGGATGGTTGAAAGTATATACCATTGTTAATTACGATAAGATAAGTGCATCTCTCACCTTCCATTACATCTTTTATACAGAAGCTTTTTTCTCCCCATTGTCAATTCTACTAGAGTAAATTCAGCATGTAGTAAATTGAAAGCGTTTTTGTTGCAAGTGGAAAATACGTAACAGTATGTCTTGATCTTGATGCATTTTCCCCTTTGTAGGATCATTTTATTGCATTGCATTAGGTTACGCGTTCTCTCCTAGGGATCATGATCAGGTTTTTGAGTTGTTTTTAGTATCATGTTACGATTTTCAGCTTAAACTTATCCGACCCTCAAGGATTTCTGGACGATATACGCAGTGCATATGCCTCTGTAAGCTGATATTTTTTTGTCCATTTGTTTTCATCAAAAATCATATAACTAGCTTTGAGTTAAGATCAAGTTCAATTTTTGTTGGATATAGAAAATTATACGGAATACTCCTCCCCTTTATCCGAAGAGGGATGTAGAAAGAGATTATTTTCAAAAGTGCATACACTTTAATTACAATCGTAGACACATATGTGCATTATTTTTCATATATAATTTCTCAACTTGTATGATCATTCCTTGTTAACCATATAATATGTCATCTGCCTGACTTCATAAGAGCACAGTAAAGTAATCATCTGGAGCAATTTGATATCGAAATATACTGTATGCATGTACTTGACGTAACTTGGCGTTTAAATGATTATTCATTTGTAGAATTTCTTATATACCCTCAAGAGGTTCTTTTCCATCATGATCCAAGACACTCATTCAATCTGGTAAACATTTCAAGATTATCAAAATCAATCTTGTGCAAGTCAAGCAAATGTTGAAAGCTTAAAATACAGTAGGTTGCCATCATCCTTTAAATTCAAACTCGCGTGCAAAAATTACTCCTACTAGGTTGCTTCCTTAATTGGTGTCAAATGTCAATTTAGTCTTGGAGTAATTATGCGTATAATGATAGTGTTCGAAGTAAAATTTAAACTTGGAAGATTTAAGATAAGAACTGACAAAAAACAGACAAAGATTTCTTGCGTTAAGAAATGACGTGATTATTATCACACTTGACACCATCGCAAAACACGGTTAGATAATCCAGTATGGTGAAACACCGTGACGAACTTCGTACCATGAACTTTTGAACTAGTCCGGTATAAAAGCTATTATGTGTAGTCACTCCTGTCTCATGGTTTTCTTGAAATATTCAGAGATTTCGCGTCAACATGTCACAGCACTCTATTGCTAATTAGTTTTCGACATTAAAATTTCACGCTTGGGCTCCTTTTCTCAAGTGATTAGCCATTCGTAGCAAATTCAACTTGAACATCACATCTCACGACATTTTATGACAGAATATTGAACACATTACGCAACTTTACGCATATGAGCATTTTTAAAATTTACTAACGAAGAAACAGAGCAGACCTACTGTAAAAGCTGATTATGAATGACTCGGTTTGATTTGTTCACAGGCTTCACTTCTTCAAAGCGGAACTACGGATGTCTCATTAGCCACAACGAGATAAGGAGGAGGAGGAGTGCACCCAATAGAAAACTATAGAAACTTCAGCGGCTTTACAACAGGAGAGTGTAAAATCACATATTGCATCTACATAAGTTATACTATATAACTACATAGGCAAACCAGCGATAAAGATAAAATAATGAGTCTCGAGTAAAAATCGTACGGTGCGGTGGTCGAGAACTCACGTACAGAAGAGCTTGTACTCAAGCTGGGAACAGCGATCAGACAACAGGATCCGAAAGATACAGTTTCATCCACGAACGTATTAAATCCCTATTCAAAGCAAGAGGCTTGTATTTATGCGGCAGCAAATCCTCAAACCATCATCAGTTGTCGTTGTCACATTGAGGAGGATGAAGGCGAAAGATGCAATGCCTGATGCATCATTATTTGTCACTGTGTCACATACGCATGTCGTTTTACTCAAAGTTGCATTTAAATCTCAATGCGTATTTGACTCTCAAGCCTCGGAAACTTTTTGTTGTGATGTGGTGACAGTGCAATCCTGCAGTTTTTGTGGTTAAGTGGAAAGGCAACACAAGGGCGAGGAGATATTAAACATTTACCGTGAAATTTCTGCCCAATTGCCAAATGATCCGTTCGACGATAAATACGCGATAACACAGAGGATTATGTTGCCCCACGGAGAAGAATCTGCCATTGCATCGTTATCATCAGTTGGAGGATCCTACTATTGATACTTTTGTTTTGTGAATAAAATAAATTAAAGTATAGTTTGAGGATAAATGAGACACATTTAACATTTAGGAGGAATGCGTTTGTACAAACTATTTTATCACGCCCGGGCACTGGCAGTGATCGGGGCAGTGTGGATCTGTATCTGAACTGAAGTGCAGGATAAGGATGTGACACTCTTTCCAACATCAAGGAAGATTTTGATTGAACATGATATTATATTCTGCTGAAATGTGAAATAAACTTACGATCGTGAACGTTTGATGTTAGTTTGAAGCAGGGATCTCACGAGACATTAAATGACAGTATTAGCTCCGATGCGTTTAATTACAGAATTAGTCCGAATCATTAAGAATTTATACAGTAATTAACTCCATTTATTTCGCCATGTAAGTTGACTATGGAATGAAGCAAGTGTACATGACTGAAAAGGAGAAAAAATGACATTGTATAACATTTTTTGATTGCTGACCATGAACTGAAACCAAGTTTTTGCTCGAAAAGTTTTTTCTCTCTCCACAATGTGTGGTATTTAGTGATCGGTTCAAATTGAGAGTATAAAGCTCGTGTGAGTAGCATAAACCGAAACATTATTGAGGCTTCAGTTTTAAACAGTGTGCACAGGAACGCGTGATTGCATTGTAAATACAAGGGTAATCAAGATACCTATACTATCCTGCGTTTACGTTGCAGCAAATGAAGATTCGCAAGGAATATAATTGGATTGAGAATGATTTTGGGAATCGCACATCATGTTACTTGGTATGCTACATTGGAATTCATTCCAACATGTAAATCATTCCGTGGACGTCAATCGTCGGGGAAGGTGTGATCTCGCATAGTTATCAATATCAAGTTCTACGGATCCATTACCCTGTTGGTCAACTAACCGGCATTTTGGGAAGTAACCGTTCAAAAGTTAGTAGGACATCAACATGATCCAGTGTCGACATTATTTTAAGTGGATAGCCAACCTTCTGCTGTTCCTTGCAGGTATGAAAATAAAAATCATTAGAGTTTAAATAAAGTATTCCGAAACTCATTGGAGTATATTGATTGAAATTCGATATTGCAAGCAAGATAAAATTAACGACAACTAGTTCATATTTAGATTTAAGGCTATATTAACCTGTAATTTGATGCCATTATATTTAAACGTTAAGGTCTGGTGAAAGGTGGTAAAAATGAGTTACCGATTTAATTTAATTAAACAACGGGTCAAAATAGACTCCAATAGATTAATTGACTTTTAAATAAATTTGTAATTCACGATTCTTATACTTGTATGAAAACGTAATCCACAATAATCCTTATCTGATTGCCGGTTTCCTAACTTTCTCGCTTTTCTCAGGTGTTCACAATTCGTTTTATTCTTTTGCAAGCGAATTCGCCAATGAATCTATGTTTTTGTGTTTTTATATAGACGTATGTAGAATAGCAGTCGAATTTTTGCTCGTTATAAATTTTATGCAAATGTAGTTTTTTATGCAATACGAAACCTACACGAAACCTTACAAAGAAACATTCAACATTTATTATGCCTTCTGCATTGTCATTCTTGGCTATTTGGGGCGCCCAATTTTGTCGATTTTTTTACAGAGGCATGCCCCTTTTAATTATTAACTAAGGAACATGACTCTGGGGTTAATCGTGAGTTGTACACGCAATCAAATCATTTCCAGTCTTATAAGGGCAACATATTGATTTCATGCAATGTCAGTAAAGTAACCAGTAACCGGTTACGCACTTCTTTTACTGACGGACAGTAATTGCTACGTAAGTAAGGGTATGTATGTATTCGTGGCGGTCATGGATGGTTTTATGCAGGTCAATTTTCATTTCACTTACTTATGTGTTACTGACTATTTCAAGGTTTGCCTGCGCTGGGAGTAATCTTGTAAACTTTTCTAGCTCATAAATGTGTTTGCTAGTCTAGACTCCAGGACTCTGGACTTGTCTGGAATAATGAGCTCCACTCTAATTGACGGACATGTTTTTTCCGATAAACTAAGAAACCCGAAGCCCCTGTACTCCGATATTCGTGCATTAACCCAACTATATTTCAGTCAATACTTAACAATTTGTATTGGTTTCTACGACATGGCTATCAGATGCTGTGTCTGATTGGCGTGATTGGGGAAAAATCGGGGGCAAATAGTAAATAACGTTGCACTGATTTATCATGCTTTAGATAATTGGTAGATTAGTCATGATCATAGTCTATATTGTTTAGATTTAAGGTATTTCGTGCAGTTGAACATGCAATGCTGTGATATTATGGAATCAGAAATGTAAATTTTTATTTACTCGATCCAATTACCTAGTTATCTTTGGTAAGTTATGCGAGAATCGTGTGTCAAGTCAACACTAACTACGTGCGCAGCATAGGTAGATGGAAAATTCCCATGGCATGCAGTTTGAAGGATCTTTTAGGTTTAAATTGTATAATAACTTGATGTGCATAGTGCATTGCTATTTATTCGCTATGTACTTTGAGTAATAAATATACACATATAAGAATTATGATGTGTGAAAGAAAATTCGATGGTTGAACTTTTATACCTTGCCAAAATGTGAAAGCCTTCGCTCACTGCTGACAATGACTGCGTACTGGACATTAGTTTATCACTAGCACTACATTCCTAAGATGAAAGAGGGTTATCACAACTATCTCACAGGATAATCAACTCGTTCATGTGTACCTTATATTATAAAACTAAGGAAAACCAACCTTAACCCGTGCAATATTAAATATGTTATTTATTCATTTTTTGCAATGCATACGTCAAAGGCTAGTCGGCAATAAATTAAGGCATTTATCCCCAATTTCCTATCACGCAAAACCTGACCAACCTATTGTCTTATTTCCTTCGGGTCGGGTTAAGGAAGAAGCCATAATATACCGACCGTGCATAATACCAAGAACTGCGGTTTCATAATTCATGATTAATAGAGAATACTTATTGCCTCTGACGTGCCGCACTGGACCTGGAAAAGAAGCAACAGTCACACATCGAGTCTAATCTCCCACAGCGTCACAGCTACTTCAGCACATCTCTTTTGGGCCAACTCGTTTACATATTAGGCATACCTAAAATATGAAGTGGAAATCTGCCACTATAGCTATGTTAAAATTATTGTGCAGTTAAGTGTAATCAGCTGGAGCTGAACTGAACAAGGTCATACCACCAAATGTAACATATTATGGCATGGGGAATCCTATTATGTATGGAGAAATCTATACACAGTTCTCTTTCTGTTAAACAAATATCTAGTTATGAAAGCAGAGCCATGATTTATATGGTTTATCATGTTTGCACAGTCGACAGTGTCGGGGATTGAGAATTTTTGTTTTCCTTTCTGTCAGTCGATTTATGCATACTTCCTACTCTATCTCTATCTATAGGCGAAACGCTACGGATACTTCTTCGTTGTCGATATAGTGTTGGTTCAATCACTTTGTAAAACAATCTTAAAAGTTTTTTACAAAATGTGATTTGTGGATTTTGGCTGCTTGCACAGTTTTAGTTGTTAATGGGATTTAATTTATGTATATTTCGTTTCGGACAAGAATTCCCATCAGTGTTTCTCGTCTCATCAGCTTCTGTTTCCACCGTGCTCTTTCCTCAGATCATACGAATATGACTGAAAGCAAGAAGAATAGTTTTCGTTTCACACAAAAGATGTGAAACTAGAATTTACGCATGAACTGTTTTAGTGGAGATAAAAAAGGCATAGGACATGCAAAGAATATATAGTGTGCAGCCGCATGAATGCTTTCCAGAGGAATAAATCCTGATTGATTTTAAGCAATTGCTGTCAATTGGTTTGTTTGTCTGTTTTTAACTTTAATAATGAATTTGTGGTCCTTGAGGTCAGCAAAAAATCTATGCTCTAGACTGAAGCCAAGTGCAAATTTAAAAATTTAGGAACTAACTGCTCATTCATAACTCTCATTGAACAAAAGCCAAGTACAAGGCTTTGAAATGCGGGGTTGTATGTTGAAGTCAAAAGTCCATTGAAAAGTCCCAGAAGTTCATATTTAAAGCTTGAATGAATGCAAACTTCTGCGCCCACCAAACACTCGGTGGATGAATACTAAACTTAGCTGGTGGAAATGTTACCGTACACAATTGTAACTGCTTATTGTCAGCTAGTCGAGTTGATTAAAAACAATTGTCAACATTCTAGATATGTTTAAAACAGCATCTAGCCCAGACCACACACTACAGTAGTATTTGTTTCGTTTCTACAAGGAAAATTTAGAACCACTAGTTATATCGTTTTTCTACAAGTTTGTAGTGTAGTAATGCATCTGTGATAATTTCTAGTCATGAGACCTTGGTTAGGGCTAAGGCTAATCCTCTACTGGGTTAATAAGCCTTTCCGGTTGTTCCGTTTCTTCCTGGATGAACGATACCGCTCAAAAGCTTCAAGTATTTCATAAAATCATAATATTTATGGCGATATAAAAATATCGGTATCGCTAATCACAATAAAATACGTGTATGGGCAAAAGGCAAAATTATTATTCATACGATATTTTTTATATTTCAGCGGTGGCCGTGCTTTCACTATGTTTACTCAATGTAGTCAATCCAAAGATTCCAGCGCTACGCTGCGAAGGGACGAAAATTTTGGAACCCAGCATTTCACACAAGTTTCGCGGAGACACTGTCAACGTCTCCAAATTACTTACTGTAATCCTCGTATTTCCGCTACTTCAGGTAAATTTGTTAATTTGATGCCCGTTTTTATTTAATAATCAACTAATCAGCCTTATGAAATGGAAATTAAAATTGTTTATATGTTTACAGATTTTCATCACGGAATGGTTTTACAACCGTGACAAACGAAATTTATACATTTATAGTCCACCAGAAACAAGCAGATGGAGAAGAACATTAATACATACTTCAAGGTGGTATCGAGTAAGTTATAAAAAATCGATGTGTTATAATATTTCCTTCAATCTTTGCGAATAATTATTAAGTTTCGCAGAATATATCGAAGATATATTCGAAGAATCTTATTAGTTTT
>JAHZNA010000032.1:0-36485 GCA_027743935.1 Sinodicranocentrus sp. ZH6
GAGGATGAATGCGATGTTTTATATGTAGCAAAGGAAAAAATGTAGTATCGCTCCAATACTTCAACTTCCCTCGTGCACGAGTAGACTTACAAAATGTTGCTCATGCTGCTGCGATCCTGTTCTGTGCTGTCTTTTTATACTTTTTTGCCATGTTGTCGACTATTTCTGTCGTTTTTACTAGTTTTTAGAGGAGTACTAGGAAAGCACGTATAGAAGGTTTAAACCAGATAAGCATGCTTTCTTCCTTGTAGGATATTCCTTCAACGTTCTTTTGCCTCCTTTTTCTCAGAATGAAACTTTTGGAAAAATGTTGCCAACGCTTGGGTTCCCTTTCCTTCTGGCTCTTTGCACATCTCATGAAGGCACATATGATGTCGTACTACATGAATTTATTAATACGAGTAAGAACATTAGCTGGAATGGAGGAGAATGTTTCTTCAACCAGCCACAGCACATCTGCTTTTTCCCGCTTTTCCAAATTTTGGAAAAATGTAGAGCACTGGATGGTGTTTAAATGGTACATGCAGTTTGCATCATTGTAATTATTATACAGTGGGAAACGGAGCAAGAACATTTAAACCTGAAATAGTTTTTATTATTTTTTTCCTGCTCCACTTTCTGGTAACGGATAGGCAGTCGGATGGACTACGTAACTTGAGAATATTTTATCTCTGGAAAATGCACGGTATACTGGGCCTGAAATGAAGTTGTACCATTAACTTGACTATAGATATGGTTTACTTGACTTTTAGCCCAAAAAGACCTGAGAATCTTTTTATTTTTAGAGGTAAATCGAAAGAATAGAGAGTCAGGGCTTTTATTGTACCATTAACTTGACTATAGATATGGTTTACTTGACTTTTAGCCCAAAAAGACCTGAGAATCTTTTTATTTTTAGAGGTAAATCGAAAGAATAGAGAGAGAGAGCTTTTGCAATTTAAAAACTTTTGAACTTGAGATAATTTTGAAAAATAGATAGTACGAAAGAAGAAAAAGAAGAAAATTGTCTTAAAAATTCTTCCCTTTCTTGCATGTTACAGTGCACATTGCATAGTTTTTCAAACTAAAGTTTAAATTTTTTAACTAGTTTCACTTATCATCGTTCGCTTCTAGCCTTTCATGCATTATTTGGTCCTCTGTTTTTCCCGCTTTTCATCCTTTAATGGTATTGCTTATGTTCAGCTTTTAGAAAAGTTTTCCAAGGAAAAACTTTCACAATGGAATGATCATGTTGAGTCGATACGATATCCAAAATAGACGTCTGGCGGAAACTTGTAGGCGTAGAAGACGTAGAGATACCTTTTTGTTTTCATCCTCAAATTTTGAAAAGCACAGAGTCAAAGTTGTTAGAGGAATTTTAAAAAGAAAAACTATTTATTGGTGGAAATAAGGTAAGTTGCGAAATACCACATCAAATGCAATATACTTTAAAAGAATAAAACGAACTTTAGATGGTGGTAGAAACGACGGGCTTTTCATTTCCCTAGGATAACGGAAGAACGTGTGGTGGATAACATACACGTAGCCACATTCCCTGTGTTCCACATTTCAGCATGCTTTGCCTTTTTCATGTTGGTGTGTTGAGTCAAAGTGAAAAGTATTAGTGGAGTCTACTTTCTCAAAAAAACAACTTACTATCTCACCAAACTTCTCAATTTAACGCAAGAGAAAAGTAGAAAATCAACAACGACAAACACCCATCTTCGACAAAGGGAAAGAAAAAACACTGTAAAAAGAGAAATATTTAGCGCGTCCATAACTTCATTTTTCCCGAAGCAAATGAATCCTGAATACGTTTATTAGCATTTGTATGCATGTTTGCTTCACACGTATAGGTGCTCAACATCTTTGCCTCCATCATGCCTGCATAATAAACAGTGCAATCGAGAAAGTCAATGGGGTCTCGCGTGTGTTTATAGACGTTGATGCACAATCACAAAGACAACAGAGGAAGAAGGGCTGTATTGCAAAAAAACGCTTACTAAATATAAGAGTATTTGTGAACACGTAACTGATCCTTCCTGTCTGTCCACATCTGCAACTTCTTTGCCTACTTTCTACTTCAATCGGTTCATGTTATTCCTTCTTCTTTTAGAGAAAACTTAAATCGTGTATTGAACAGTGAGCAACATGATCCTGAAAAGAATACAGTTATGAAGTCACTGGAGCAGCTAGAAGAGATAAAAACACAAGAATGAGTGTACGTTAGAATGTATCACTGGAAAGGAAATATTTTGATACGAAAGCACAATAGGTTTGCTCAAGCAGTTTGCTAAATATATTCAAGACATAGAGATCATTACTGTCCTGTTGGAAGACATTATATGATGAACATTTGGACATATATTTTTCCTCACAGCAAACAAAAAGACAGTCTATATGAATATATGTATAAATGTTAAGATACTGTAAAGATATTTTCCATCTGTAACAGGGTAAACGCTGGTTTCCGCTTCTAGAGAACTGCATACCGGGTACGAGATACTACGACAATAAAACAATAGGGCAAGTCCTTGGCTTACAAGTTTTACTGATAGCGCTAGTGGTTCACTTTGTAATGTACATATTTTCTCTTCATATAACAATCCAGTTCCATTTTAGAATACTATCTATCCTAGCAAGAGGAGAGCACGACTTTGAATTAAGATGACGAAAATGATGCCGCTGCTAGAAAAGCGGAGAGCTTTACTGGTGGACTACTTTTGTTAACTGGAATGCAGAAGAGATAGGGGATTCTCGTCGGCCGACCGCGTAGAGTTTTTTTTCACGCTCAAGGATGAGGATGACACAATGGGAAGAGTGAGACCTAGATTTTGCAGCATTGCAAGTATGACCGGTTACGTAAAAGCAAAGACTCTGAGAACGAAGGGACTTTTCTACTCTGTGAAAAGGACATGCTTGCAAAGTTGTAAAATGCTGGCTGAAGCTAAACTACAAGGGCCCATTCGAGAGACGTGGTAATAGTGCAATGTTTCCAACAGGAAGATACAATGTGGAGGGAAGTGATGATGTTTAGCTACTAGAAATCCATTCATGTTGCGCTCATGTACTACTCTAATTCCAGTGCCAAGTGGAATGGAGGAGGAAATTGGACTGTGTGTGTGTGTGCGTGTAAAAATGTAACATGTAGATTGCTAGAGCACAGATGTATATTTCATTATTCAGAGTTACAAAAGTTGCTGGGAGCTCTACATAATAGATCTTGGAAGTAGAGGAAAGAGGAGTGGGAGAAAATAGCCTTCAAACACAACACTACTGCAGTCTTACATAATCATTTGTTGAGAAAGGGCATGTTTGCATGAACCAGGCGATTAGATGTACTCACTTTCATGCACATGTAAGAAAATGAAGCTGAAGGGAATGTTTGTAAAGACTTGTTTTTCTTCTTGATTTCTCCGCATGGTGCTGTTGGAAATGAATTAATTATAAGGTGAATAAATAGGCATTTCTAGTAGAGAAGTAAGTAAATATAATGTGCAAAGTGTGGCTAGAAGCGTTAGAGACTGGAACAGTCATAGTCATACAGCTATTGACTTTGCAGGATAGTCAATACGAACGAAAGATTCAAATAAGCTGTCTCGCGGGTTTGTACCTGCTCCATGTTAACTTCCCATGTTTATGTGACCCTGACATGCATGTGAGGGATGCGGTTTCGAAAACCCGCCCATGTCAGGTAGTAAGCTGTAGTTTATTGACTACATATAGCAACTTATGAGATGTTCTTTTTGCCTTTGACTGAAAATCATTACGTGGGATTTTATGTGCATGGATTTCTTAACGCCACACCAAATTAACAAAATTGCTTGAATGATGAATTTAGTAAAATCGAGAGTCGGCAGTAAAACCAAACCATTGCATTGTATAACCTTCTAAAAAAGGGATTAAAGTCAGTAATTATCAGTTAATAACTATGCAGGAAAATACGACAACATCATGCTTGAAATTATTTGATTAAAAAACATTGTTTACTGAATTCCTTGTGTTTAGTTTTTAGTGACCTAACATTTCTAAAAAAATATTCAATTCAAGATGCATTTAAATTGTTTATTTGCAAAACTATGCTAAACGTAAAACTATAAGAAAAAGATCAGAATCTTATACAAGAGTTCGTTGCTTGCATAACATTCTGTCTCAACATTCCATTTCATTGGAATACTCCCTTTGGCATAATATAGTCTTTAACTTGATCTACAATCCAAGTATCTAATTTACAGGTAGTTAGTAACATAAAAAGTTGCAGCACCTCTCTTCGTGATGAAAAAGGAACCAGGAAACTCTTCAAGAGGTAAACATGATTGATCATATCATTGGCACAGCGAACTGATTGATGTAGGCTTTTTTACCACAAACACATCGACGCGCAACCCATAAAAAGCTATCAATATTTTTGTTAGATTTAGTCACGCAATTCTATGTATCTTGACTCCAATTCCAGAAAGAGGACATTCCGAAAACATAATGAGTAACCTGATACAAACGATTCGCGTCTCTCTCTCTCTCTACGTGTGTGAGCGCACCTCCTAAAAATTCCTCTAGTATTCATTCACCACCACACATCGATTTTCAATTCTTCTCCCCTGCAAATACTCCTACAAAAATCAGGTTTCTTTACTACGCGGAGCAACTCCTACCTGATTACCATACCTTATTACAAGATAACCATAACCTGACTAACAACCCAGGTGTTTGTGACAGTTTGAAGAAAATGCATCTCTTGCTCAATGAATGAATGAACATTGAGTTGGATGATTATGATAATTTGCAACCATATTTCATATCTCATTACTATTATGTTTATTACCGAGGGAAACTTTAGTCAATGAGCAACCCACCACCATCCCAAGTCAACCAACGGTCCGGGCCATGGTCACTTGGACGTAATCAGTAATCACCTCCTTTGAAAAAATAATATTTCATAGAATATGTTGTGCACACGTATTCCACGATATTCTCAACATTACATGTAACACAATCACCGTCATTCTTATCATTCATATCCTGTCCTGTCCACATATCGTCATTCAAAATTCATTTGAATCCAAAACTATACCCATTATGATGAGCTAGGACATGATCAACAACATTTTGGATTCAAACCTCCTCCTCTCATCTCACTCTTTTCTCCCTAATAAAGCCAGCTCATGGCAAAATATAGTGAAGCAACCAAAGAAATTAGAATGCAGCAGAACAAAAAAAAACTTCTCTCTAGAAAACAACACTGTAATAATCTTTCATCCTCACACATAATCATTATGATCCATTCATTCTTGATCGTGTCTCGTACCTAAAAAAATCATACAGCCAAAGCAAAAGTATTTTTTCGTATCAAGATTTGATATATTCCTTGAATAAAGCCTTCGGCGATTCTATTTCCATACTAGACATTCTGGCACGGCTTCACTGACCAAAGAAGAGAGCAAGATGTTTCATGCGCTGAAAATCTTATAAGGAAAAAAGCCTCATCCTTTTCGTCATCTTTTTTTCTTCTTCAGCGTCCATCCATCCTATATTGAAGCGAAAAAATTCTAATTAATTGTAAAAAAGGGCGAAGTAGAAGAGAATATCCAGCCGTCCGAAAGATAATATGAGTGAAGCTAGTCTACTGATGCATGTCATGATTATGCATCGTTTTGAAGAAGAGGGATGGTGCCATATACACGCGTATTATATTTTATCGAATTTTTCTTCCAAAACGTAACATTAGATCGACGTCGTGTCATCATTCAAGAGGTCTTATCGTGCATGAGAGTTTTTTTCTGAGCTTCCCTCCTACCGCACCTACAGCTTTAGCTCTTGAACAACAGGTAAAAATGAATATTGGTAAAAATATTTTCCTATATAATGGTTTGGAAGAGATTTTTACCTCCAAAAGTAATAAAACAGGCGGAATTATAACTAAAGACCAAGTGCAAACTAGAACTAACCAGGATACTTGTTTTTCTTCGGGAAATTTCTATATACTCCTCTCTGCTCATCACACAACTCAATAAATATATATAAGCAAGGATAGTTTTTTTTGGTAATAAAATCTAAAACAGTTTTGTTGATTTCAGCTCCTGCCATTATTCTGCTATTCACTTGTTTTGCACTTTGCTTCAGCTTTGTACCTTTTCATTCAACTTGAAAAGAAGAATAAAAATCCTCTACTAAACCAAGCCCTTATTTCCTCTCCCTCAACCTCAACTCTGTCTCATAGTTATGCATACGAAATGAGCGTATCCTTAGCACATACACACAAAAAGAAATAATGAACCATTCCGGTAAACAACACAGTACTGCACAGGTGTAGCTGATTAACATTTTCTTTACTTTTAGCACTTGGCATTTCAATAGAAGCAAAGAGTTAATTTTATGCTTGTGCAAACACATTACACACATAACTCACACAAGTACTACACATACTTGAGGATGATGATGGTATGTACCGTAGAAAATAGTAAATACTCCATACCTACACACATTTTCCATAGCGCACTCTTAAAGAGGATTTTCTATTGTATTCCCTCCTTGCATACATTATAATACATTATGAGTTAAATTTGCTTTTTAAAAAAAATGTTCCGACGGGCTTTGCTCCTGCCTAGAAGCTAGACACTGTGAATGCCTTAAGTATATGTCACGTAGCAAGTTGTAATAATTTCATGTTGTTCGCTTCTCACTGTCAGGTAAACAGGACCAGAAAAGGATTGTATATTGTATTACATGCATATTTTCTCAATGAATGAATGAATGAAATAATAAGCTTATGCTTATTTCGGCATTGTACACCTATGGATTGATGCATGCACTCAAGCAAAATAGATATCTACTAGAAGGTATGCACATAAAACGAAAATATGAGGAGAGGTAAGCCGTTCAAATAAAATGCCAAGAGGAGCTCCTCTTTTTTCTCTCTCGACGAGTTGACCACTTGGCTCATCATAATTCCCATATACCATTTTTTTCGATAGGGCTCACAGAAAAGAAGCTTATTAGTTTTAATGACCGATTGAATATCCTCTTCGAGAAGATGATAGCAAAACTAACACATGAGCTTTTGTGAAGCAGCTGAATGAAGAGAGGAATTATTCTAATGGGAAATTTTTGGCTTGCTGGGGCCAAGCTGTCTGGCTTTGACTTCTTTGGACCTCGTATGTCATCAGCTTCACACAATAGGAGGAATTGGCTTGGGTGCATACTGGCATCGTATAATGTCTATATCTTGTCATCATATATTCTTAAAAAGGCTATTCTTGAAACATTTTTTCCAAGGTTCTTTTACAGCTTTGTCAAACTTTTTTTTAGACCATTAAGTTCAATTGTTGAAGAATGCAGTGTGTACGTCCTTACAAGAAAGACTGAATGGAGGAACGACGACGACGACGAACTGTCTGGCGTATTTGCTGTATACAGTAATAATTGCTTGGGGTGAGCAGAAGGAATGCATTATGCATCTTTCGTGTTTTTTTTTCTTCCGTTTTCCTCTGGGTAAATCTGTCAGCTTGGTATAAATTCTTTCAAGTGTGAGTGAGATGCTTCGGATAGTAAGTATTGAATGCATTTGTATATTTCATATTGAAATAAATATAATATGCAGTTGAGTGAATATAATACAAATGAATTCCAAGTGAGAGTCGATATTTTATTGCTTATTCGACGCTCTGCTTAAGAAAAAAGTATTTATTAGGGCAAATCCTTTACATTCATCAGAATATTTTTGTCCATAGTTGCCTCTTGCAAGCAAACAAGAGTGACATAAAATAGGATTGGTTATTTCCTCTCAGAATTCTAATTTTAACCGAAAGGACGGCAAAAAAATGTTTCCTTTACATCACGAATTTGCCAGTGAAAGATGCACAAGTGTTTAGAAGAAGTTACCTGTCAACAGAAGTTGTAATCTTTAAGCATGTTTAAAATATTAGAGGAAGTTTTTCCGACGGCTTGCAAATAATGACAATAAATAGCTAAAAGTCAAGAGAACTTTTTTTGCTACAAGCAGTTTACGATATTTACCCAACTTTTAAAGACGTCAATCAACACAACTCTGGATAGTGCCTTTTTACATTTGCTTAGCTAATAAAACACAAGCGGGTAGGTACTTTTTCAAAGGGAAACATGCGTTTTTGACTTTCTGATAGCCAGACATGTAGACAGGAATGTAATGCATGAATTCACATTATTGCTAGCTTGTTGGGATTTGGTGGAGAGGTCTTCGTCCAAGAAAAAGGATACTTTCTTACTGCTTCTGACTGCAACACCATAAAAAATTGAATTACTTCATCGGAATTCACTTGTTTTTCGTTTGTCTACTTAAATATAACGTACAGAATTGTTAAAAAAACAGATTTTTAAACTGGGATTTTATGAGCTTGCAAAAGGAATAAAAGGACGACTATAAAAAGGTTTTTGATAATCTCCCTTAGCCATTCCTACGCAAGTGAGCTACCCTCGAGAGAATACTATTTGGAAGTTATGCTTCACATAAAACCTCACATAAGCCTTCATATTCATGCGAAGAGGAGATATTTTTTATTGTCATTGACTTTTTCGCGTACATTTTTGCTAAAAGGAAAATAAAATACTGCATGTTGTAAGGCAAAGAAAGACCAGTCACCCCCAAAGTTTACTCCATTGGGAATCTGGCTGACATGCAAAGTACCCCAAGAGTCAAATAGATTATGAATCAGCCTTTGTCAAAAAGTATTTGAAAATATGCAAAAATATTTTGTTGGAAAGAAAGTAAAACTTGTTTAATAGAGCACTTTAACCAGTTTGTTTATCTGCGGGGAGAAAGCAATTAATCAATTCAGATAAGAATTCCCTTGTGTCGTTCGTGTTGACATAAAATGCTCGCAGTGCAAAACACAACAACCATTTTTTATCCCGATTGCATAAGAATCCTAAAGAACTAAATTTTATGCATGAGCTTTCATTTTTTGTGGGCTCAGATTTCATGAAATGATATGATTTATATTTTTCTGTCCTCCATCTTGTCCAAAGCCTATGGCTGGACGCTGGAAGTTTGAATTCCTTTGGAAAATGAACTTTAACCCTTTTCTTCTTTCTCCTTTGCCAATGGCCTTTGTATGTGATTTCGAGATGGTTTCCCTGCCTCAAATTATATTTATATGATTATTATTATCTAAACTGTCCAGCAGCACTAAAAATTGGGTGGGCTCACATTTCAATTTTTGTGAAAGGGCTGGAATTTATTATGCCCATCAATACATATCATCAGATAACTGGGTGGCCTGACCCTTTACTCCGTTCCCACTGTTCTTCGTCTCCATATTTATCCAAGGCAAAATAACACAAGAAAAGACTCCCACTGGTATAAGATATCAGCGTGGATTGTTGCCTTTCTCATCCCCGTCCACTTCTCATCTCATCTGTATCAACAGCAATGGATAATCATACGAGAGAGCGAATGCTGCAAGTATTAAGTAGAGAGAATCAAGTCATCAAACTTACCTGGTTGTCTACTTAATTCACCTCTTACCTTTAAAAGCCAACGAGGCATATCGTTCATTCTCAGTATTACAAATATTACTCTTTGATACTGGTCCCTTTCCGTCTCCCAAGTCTCAAAAATTCCTTTTAATGCACAACGAGAATAGAAAAATGGTAATTGTTGTTCTAGTCGTTTTAAAAAGGTATATTGTAAAAGGATCACGAGAACAAGAAATACCCTCGAAACAATTTCTCCCTTAGAGAGCCGAGCAGAGTTGACTGGAAGTCAAAAATTCCTTTTCTCAAAAAAGAAGAAGATTAGATAAGCAGAGTGCCTTCTTCTTTCACATTTTCTAGTAGGGGGCTACCTTTTATTTTTATATATTGTATTATAAAAGTTGAAAATATTTTAAGTTTATATAAAATCCTGATATTTTATACTTACAAGTTGAACGGATCCAACTCAACTTTTTTTCTTGGGGTTGCTTTCAGCTCACAATATTACCGAAAAAGGCAGCGAGAACCCCAGCTGTCTAGCAAGTTAGGGGTGTCTTGTTACATACAGCATAACTTCTCTCTATATATCTACATGCTTGATTGATAATATTATGTTCTTGAAGGAAAAGGTCTCTCTGTCAATTTAACAGTCAACTGTTTGCATTGTCTCTTCTGTCAGTTTTTCCTTTTCTTTATTCGGCTATACAGTCAGCACTCAGCACACATTTACTGTACTCCGTACTCTCCAGTGCTCCCGCAAGAAAACCCATTGTCAATGCCTTTTATATATTTCTTGAAATATTGTGGCACACGCAGTCAATTGACAACTGTCAGTAAATGTACTAGCCCAAGAACATACATGCAAACAGAATATACAAAAGGGGGCAGAGTGGAAATGCAAGAGAATGAGAAAAAAGACGAGAGGGCGAGGAGGGATGAGAATTCCTTTATATACTTGCATAAATCGCTTCTTTTTCTCACTTTTCGGCATTTTCTACAGATCCATTGAAAAATGATGATAATTTACGACCATATCCCGAGCTAATGGTGTATTCAGGCATGCTTCGAACAAAATGGTGACCTGCTGCACTCCTCCAGTGGAATTAGAAGTAAGCTCTACATGGAATAAAAGGTTCAACAAGAGTTATTTATTTATATGCTGTATGTATGTATTCAGCTTGTTTTATGAAGGTTTTATGTTGAAAGATAAATAAATTAAGATTACATGGCAAGTATAGGAGCACGAGAGGAAGAGAATGGCTTTTTTCTTTCCCTCAGAAGGTCTTCAAAACCGTGACAATGAGCATAAAATGGAGTTCACCTGTTCCCCTCGCATTGAAAGGTTCTATTGTTGTGGGGTAAAATAGTAAAGCTTTCTAAGACTTAACAATACATTTAATGTATCTGCCCCCTGAAAGCTGACAAAAGGATATCATGGGGATCCACGGCATGAAAGTTTTTGTTTGTCACGCTGTTGAAAAATGATATGAAGACAATTTTGTCATTTAAACGTAGTTGCTAGAAATGGTTAACCTTTTAACCATGCAGGGAAGCTTAAAGAAGTTCTACAAAGCTGAATTTCCTCGAATGATGATGACCTATTCCGAATGTTGTCACTTGTCACATAACATACTCACCTCGTAAATTCCACCCGTCGGTTGCTGTTGTTCAACTTTTCGATTGAAATATATCATGTGATTTTTAGATAAGAAAAAACATCGACCTTGGGTGTTGTACATGTTTACATAATATTACGCATGTGGAACATTTCCCGTCGACTGTTCACCTGCTGTCATATGGTTTATTCCTTCTTCCCCTTCAACTCAAGGATTGATTTCAATTTATTTGAATAACTTGTCCCATCAATTTCAAAGTTGTTGACAGCGTTTCAGCTACAAAGACAGTGTTCCTTTGGGAAGGGATCATTTTCCAGATGAACCGATTAACAATCCCGATTCTTATAAAACGGAAATACGCCCAAGTAATAAATGTACTAAATTGCTCACAATATTATCGGTATGTCTCACATGTATATAATACAATAAGTGGGAAAATACCAAAAATCAAGATTGAATGACTGAAATTGAAACTGAGAATGTGAAAACTTTGCGAAGTAAAAGGCGTTATAAAGAGAAAATTGCTCTGTTCAAAATTAGCAATAAAGTAAGGAATGTTATTTAAATAAAAGGGATTTATGGACAGAGTAGGACCAAAAGGGTAGTGAAGAGAGTTGACGTAATTTTCCAATTAATTTTATGCAAACCGATCAACTACAGAGTGCTCCACCAATATGTCACGATAAGGTCATTGAAGATGCTCGTAGCAGGATATAGTGATATCATCATCAGCAACAAAAATGATCATTTATGCCGAGTACATTTTTTTTACATCGCAGTCTTACTTAACACATCAATCATTGGATCAGGATTCAGGATTTGGGATCGGCAAAAAAGCAAAAACACTCTCCTCTCCATTCTCCTATCCTCTGCACATTCTTCTCGTAACCAGATATAACCGCAAAAAACTTTCCGAAAGTAGGTAGTAGAGTAAAAAGTACGGTGTACGGCTATGGCTTGATTCTTGTATTTATTGTAAATTTGCAAATGTATTCATCGTGCCAATTTAATTACAGAGGTGACGGGGGATATACCATACAGATAGGATTCCACAAGAAGGGAAACTTATTTTTTGTAACAGAGAGTGTGTTAAGAATATGCAAAGTGGAATTTTTACTCAAAAATTAGTCAAAATAGTAGGAAAGTTGAAATGTTCAAATGTTATGCATTAGGTAAACTTGTTTATATTATCCCCAAAATTGTCAGTAGCCATCATTCGCTAAAAGCGGCTGGTTGAAGAAGATCATGATCACATAAGTGTGCATATTTTCTTACCATTATGATTATGTTTTTATCGAATCGTTGTGGTGTGGCATGTAAAATTAACGTTGACGACACCTTTTTCGCTTGAAGCAATCCTTGTCGTGCTGGCAGGTGATCCTTTTAAGAAAATGAACACAAACTGTAATCATTGCAGCGTCTTTGGAGAGGTTGGAGAATGGAGGATAAAGTGCATTTTTGGTGAAGCTTAAATTACTTTTGCCATCAGCTATCAGCATCATGCAACGCACAATCATTTTCAGTGGTAAATATTTAATAACAATGCTCAACGAATCAATACCACTGGGGAGGATGATGTGATGACGATGAATAATAATAACACCTGTGCGAATGAAACACAACACCTTCAACAAGCACACTCCTCTTTTTCTCATCTCTTCGTTGACAATCCACAATAACAACAAAGCAACAATAATAATCTGGCTAAAAGCATATTTTTCTATATATATTGTATGTTCTATTCTTATGTTATTATTATCAGCATAATAAGCACACTTGAAAAAGACGAAGAAAAGACGTCTTCTAAGGGGATGTGTTTTCTTTCATCTTTTGTTGAGCATCATTTTAACAACATTAGCAAGGAAAATACCATCTTCTTCACACATTAATGACCTGTTCACTTCATCTTCTCTAGTATTTTGATAATTTAGTGTTCAATAATATCGCTTATCCTCTTCCACCAAAGACGCAGTTAAGCTCCCCACCAAACAAACTTTCACAATACATACGATAAGTTTCTCATGTCAGTCGCTCTAGTGGCTCATTTTTGAGTCAAGAGGATGATCAAGTTTTGTTCGCTGAAGAAAGTAAAGTGCGAGTAAATGTCATAATATTATACATTGAAGCCATAATCATTTAACAACCACAACCTCATTGATGATTTGCGAGTTTCCTAAGAAGTTTTAGGCGAAGAAACACTTAGTCATTAGATTATGTCGTATTGAATGTATGTTGAAAATTAAAAGAGTGGTTTAGAAGAAGCATAGGACACGGGGATTCACATTTCACATGATAATTGTACATGAATACACAAATTTGAGATGCATCATCAACATCACAAGAGAGGCTAGGCTCTGTTTTGCCTCTAGTGATGAGCCCATCCTACCTTGCTAGACAGCTTGGCCCCATGAACAAGACCAAAGACGGAGAAGACTTGAAGACGGAGAAGACTTGAAGACGGAGAAGAAGAGTGGAAAAGAGCCTTAAGCACACAACTGTCTTGATATATAAGTACATACTTTTTGGGTTTTTTTTCTGATTCCATATCACAATACAACTCATCTTATTATTCATGTGTGCACCTCACCTGTCCTCTTGTTATTGCAGGTGGCTTAGAACAGCGTGTGTGTGTACGTACATGGAGCATGCATACTTGCATGTTTGAATATAATAATGATTATGATAAATGAGGATAATGGGTATATGCATTGAATATATAAGCGCACTTTTTATTTCTCCTTCACACAAAGTTTTTTGCTCCTTTAGCCTTAAGAAAATGGACAAGTTAAAGTTTTCTTTTTGTTGTGGGTGTAGTTTATAATAACTTCAATCCGCACATCAATACCAAAAGTATTTTGTACATAAGAACGGATAATTACTTTTAAGCTCATACAACGTCTAATTGACGGAAAGGGAATATAACAAAAGCCGAGTATAATTTTTTCAGACGAAAAGGCAGAAGAATGCCAAGATGCTTAATGGACTCTCAAAGGGAAGACCTGCGGTTCCCGGCCTGATTTGCTCTTTTTTGGAGTACGTTTCCCAACAAACATGTATATATGCTAGTAGACACGTAGAGTGTCTTACTTTCCGGTAATCCACACTTTAAGGTAACACCACAAAACAAAATGGGCAAGGCACCAAGAAGAGAACAGAGAGAGAGAGAGATAGTTAAGAATTGTGTCCCAAACTGTAACCAGCAAATGAAGGAGGAAAATTATCTTATTATCATTTACTATTATTGCTGGAATGCAATGAATGCCTGTAAACCTCCCAAAAAAGTAGCATAGTAGCATTAGCTGATAACATATAGCATACTACTACGATATATGCGTATGACAAGGGCAATCGTATCGAAGGATGGACGCAATGTGTAAGTGTGATTTTCACGAAAGCACGTAGCCTTTACTTTCCTCTCAGAAGTCCCATGAGCACATATTCTTCGCATTGTTGTATGCATTAGGTTATATAGAGATGCTAAAAGCTTCTCAATCCTCCAAGCAAAAGTACCTCAAAGCGATTCACCTGGGTATTTTTCGTTGTAGTAAAAGCTTGGCATATTAGCTTGAGGCTTGAAAGAAGGAATATAATATGATTGTTGTGGCCCGGCCCATGCAATCATCCCATCCATCCGGCAAGTACGCCACCATACTATCACACCAAAAAGGCAAAGCCCACAAGCATGCATGCCATGCAGGCTAGGGCAAAAATCCCAAATATATGCACTCCGACTGTATTGCACGTAGGAAAAATATCCCAATAACAATCGTGATAATAACGAGCAAGTTTGGAGAGAGAAAAAGCAGAACACAAAGTCAAGTTGAGTGTATTAGAAAAAGTGTGTGTGTGTGAGAGAGAGAGACTTTTCGGTTAAGTTGTTTGTGGGCATACCTTTCTTATCATCAACAAGAGTGAAAAAAGAAGAGGACAAAAATTTTTGTGAGGATGTTGCAAGTTGCAGTTGAAGAAAGAAGCCATCCATCTATCCTTCCATTTTTGTCCTATCAAATTCTTTCTTTATTTCCCTGACGTGTTATACACATATAGTGGTGGATGTATGAAATGAAATATAAATGTATAATGTTTAAAGTATTTTACCTGTGCAACCATATCGCACAACACACACCACCGCACCGCATCATATAATAATCATTATCATCATCATAAATGCTTACATGTACATTTCAAACATTCCTATATGTGCACATCCACTGCAGGTGAAGCCGCGCTCCTAGTAAAAGCCAAGTATGCAGATTTTCTTCTCGAATGTATCCAAAATATGGTTAAAAATTTAAATGAGTTTCATTCTGAACAACTTGATGATGACGACGGTGATGAGCTTCATCAACTATTTCCAAAAATCCAAATCACACGAAACGAATTCATATAACGCCAATATAAATGCATATATATGTCCATGATTATCACCGCACCCGTATCATTTGAAAATGCACATATATGATACACAATCCTTGTAGGTACAATATGCTACACTGTTGGTACTTATTCGGTACTTTACTATTACCATCCTACAGTTTCCGAGCTTCCCGTGGCAGGTAGAAACAAATTGAATTGTATAGTTAAAATGAAGGGTATATGCATTATCTGTATCATCCCCTCACGTACTTAATACACATGTGGAGATATATAATGTTTGTATATGCGTGATGAGCTAAGGCTGGCATTTATATTTTTCGTGTAGGTGAAGGAAAAGCTCTTTTTCTTATGATATTATTATGTACCTGTCTGTACGAACGTACTTAAGAGTTCCTTAAAATGCACAGGTAGACAATGCATTGCTCAACAATAACATGATTCCATACCATCACCACTTTTTGTTGTGACTTGCTCCGCGTACACACAAAACTTCACATAAGACAAACGAACATCATAAAGTTCACAGAGAAAAATTCACAGCACCATCATCATCCTCATATCAGAGCATCATCATCATTCCTATTTTTCTTACCTTAATGTTAGTAGAGACAAGATACATTTTGCCTACATCACGATACACACACATTCGGTCAGTCAGTTCAGTCGCAGTCGTAACCGCTTTCCTATTGTGTATCATTAAATGCTCCTCTCTCACCACCCTTCATAATATTGTCGTTTTTACTGACATGAAACCATTATTTTTTGGTAACTTACTAATTTTTACAATACATAGCAAGATACATTAATTTCCCCAGTTGAATTAGTCCTGTGTATAAAAATCACCCTCCACGATATATACCCACTTTGGGAGTTATACACAGTCGTACAGCAACAGCAGAAAAAAAGTGATCATCACGAGCGAGCCAGCAAACGAAGGAACTTTTTCTTCAGAGGACTCACCTTTTAGCTATTCTTGTGTAGCTATTTGCCTTTTTGGCTCATCTTCATGATAAAAAGTGTTTGAACGTGAATCGTCATAAGACGCAAAGTACGTCGATGTATTTTATTTGTAATCGTGATCGTCCCATCACATCTCACACCAACATCATCATCATCATCATCGACTTATTATGTGGATGAGTGGCTATCGTGGTGGCTGATGTTGGTTTGTGTTGTAGTAGCCATCGTAGTATATACTTGACTGAATGGATTTCATTCACAACAGTGTTCAAAGTACAGTTCACAAGATCACTTGGAAGGTTTCTTGGTCTCCTCAACGAACATCTTCGTTCGTCATCTTCTGCAGCTTCTTTACATTAGGCAAACCACCACCATCACCTTTACCAGTGTTTTTGGACGACGATACCATTCAAAAAAAGAACCTTCGATGAACAAGTTGATATAAAAGAATCATCATTATATTGCTATCATTCATCAACAAACATTTTACCGTGTAGGTTTACTTTGTGCACGGAGTCACTCAACGGACTATAACTTCGTTGGGGTCGTTTTGTGAAACTTGTCGTCAACAAGAGGACAAGACGTGAAGAAGAAGAAGAAGAAGAAGGAGTGAAGGAAGAAGACAAATTTTTGTTTGCTCCTTTATATTCCGTATTATAATATACATTATATATTGTGTGCGCATACCAAGTGAGGTAAATTAGTGCTGGCCATTTTGGCTCGTCGTCATCATCATTAACATTATTACCTATTCTTATTCCTGCTGGTATTCTAATCTAATGTCCTCCTCAATACCCCTCCTCCTCCTACTATTTCTTCTGTTCCTTCACCAGCAGTCTTGGTGTGCTAAGCTGAAAGGAGGAATTAAGGAAGTGAGAAGTCGTTTTTGTGAATGAAGTGAGTAAATAAATAAATACCACATTTATGTACTTGAGTCAACATAAATAAACTTTTTGGAGACTTGTACTACTTCTTGTTCCGTATTCGTCTCTCTCTCCATCTCTCTAACTCACAGAGCCTTTTGTTGTTGTGATTATGCGTCTGGTGGAGATAGGAAGGAAGGAAGCAGACGACAGAAAAATGGGCTCTACAACGGAAAATACCGATTGCCATCAACAACTCGAGCATTATGTTAATATAAATAGTTACGACGACGGTGACTACCACTGTTGCTTTTCGGGAAGCGCTCACCCTCCCTCGTCGACATCGACATCATCGCCGTGTCCCTTGAGAAGAAGGATTAATAATGACCAGGAGGACGGGGATAATAGTTATTACCGCTGTGACAGCAAATGCCCCAGTAATTATCATGCCAACATTTGTGTCTCTCCTGCTCCCTGTTTAGTTACTAGAAATAGTGTTACTCCCACGATAAATTGTGACAGTAGTTCCAGCTACCCTAATGACATTACTCCTTACATCCATCAGTTTCCTGACAAGACCCTGTGCCCTTTACCTCTTTACAGTACTCGTCATTCTAGACTTCAGTGACTTTAGTAGTAGTCTAATTACATCTAGTAGTAATAGCAGGAGAACTAGTGAACCTTATGATAATGTTGCTAGAATGTCAAGAAATGTTGGATTTCTTGTGAATGGAGCGATGAACAATAAAAATGGACAATACGGTTTAGGGGGGCTGACAGTTTCACCTGAAGTTCCGATTTTGAGCATGGATTCAGTCTTCTTTGATGATTCTTCTATTGGAAATCGATTGACAGGTCAGTGTACTCACGAAATGAAAGTTATATTGTTGTTGCAGTTGACTGACATATGTATCTTCTTATTTTTGCGTTATTGGCATGTCATGCATATGACTAATGCCTTTTAAAGCATTCTTTTCAAGTAATTCAGACTATGAAATCCCAAATGGTTACAAATTAATTTATTCATTTTCTTCACCCTACCGAATATTAGTTAATTTCCAGTTATCCATTGCATTACTCCAAATTTATACAGTGCTACTCTGAACTCTACAGGTTTCTCAGACTCAGACGAAGAAGGAGAAGAAAGCAATTCAGAGGAAGAAGAAGATGGGGGTAACCAAATTGAGATATCTCGCACCGTCGAACCTCAAATGTTGAAACGTCTCGAGTCCCAATTTCTCAAGCTATTTGGCATGGCCAAAAGGCCACAAAGAGCTCAAAAGAAACAAATCAAAATCCCTAAGTATCTTCTTGATCTTTATCAAAAACAAAGCGGGACGGAGTTGCCCACCTCAGATCTTAATTTACCTGGAAGACATACGCGAACAGCAAACACTGTTCGTACATTTTACCAGCAACCCGGTAAGCATTTGATAATTGGTTTTCTATCCTACATCCCATATTGTTTTATTCATTATTCATCATGTCCACTTCTCCTCTTTAAAGCCATAAAACTGCCATCATCGATATTATCATTTAGCTAACTTGCAATTATTGTAGACTATACGTTAGATTGCTGTAAAAAGAAGCAAACTGGTGGTACCTTTGCGGAAAAACTAACAAACCATTTGTTCATTTGTTTGTGTAGAGACATATAAAACATAGCCCAACTTCATTTTTAACTCGTAGTCTTTCACATATGATCGTATCAGTGTAAGTCAACAGGGAATTGAGCCATAAACCACAGTAATTTACTTTCGTCCTCGCTCCGAAGAAAAAGTATTAATATGTTATTTACTGTGAGTTTTTATTACTGGCCTTATTGACTTCACGGAAAATAGGTTCTCTGGTAAAAGGTACATATATGTAGTAGTGCATCCACGAATAACAATGGTATTTAGCTCCAAGCATTACAAATAGATCAATAAGGAAGCAGAAAAAGGAGAGGTGATCAGATCAGCGACTAAGGAAAGCTTTCAAGGGAAAAGGGATTATGATGATGGTGGTTTGGTGGTGTTCTGGCGGAAAGTGGTGATGGTATTGATTATTACATAAGAAGTAGAAAATCCATCCAGAGATCTCGTAGAAAATGATGTTAATAATGATGATGGTTGGGTATATCTCAAACAATATATCTTCTAAATCTCACTTGTTTCCTTCGACCTTCTCTAGGTAATTCCAAAGAGCCATGCTATCCATGGAAAGGTCGTGAGAACCACATCAAGTTCAATTTGGACTCAATCCCACAAGTGGAAAAGGTAACTGGGGCTGAGCTCCGGATCCCATTTACAATCACCGTGTCTGAGGACAACAGTGTTACAGTGAATAGTGATCATATGAGAGAAAGTAGTGATAGTAGTGGTGATAATGATGGTGTTGATGGTGGTCAGGTGCGCCACCACACTGAGCAGCAGCTGAGAGCGGTGCGAATCCTGCTCCATGATATAATGAGACCAGCGACAAACCCAAAATCTAAAAAACCCAAGGAGACTCATTTACTGGAGCCTATCACCTATCCCATTGATACCAAATCTGTTGTTCTCAGTAAAAGGCGTAATGGAACCTCTACATTTTGGCTGACATTTGATGTCTTCCCTGCGGTAGCCAGATGGATGAGCAATCCCAAAGCGAACCACGGACTAGTTCTTGAGATTCTCGGCGTGACTAATGAGGGGCACATCGTGCCTCAAGAGACTGTCATCGAGAGGCATAATTTGCGAGTGAAAAGAGATGTTGATGAGAAAAGTACAAGTGGTGTTGGTGATCATGAGCATCATGATGGCAAAAGGGGTAGGAGTAGTGGCAGCCGCACTAACAGTATTACCACTGAGTCATCACTGTCGGCAAAAGGATCATCATCAAAAAGTGCACAGCATTCCGGTGAATCTTCGTTTTCCTCACTGCAGACGCCAACTTCTTCGTCTTCGGTGGTGTCCTCGTCGTCGCCAACGGAAGTGGGGGTGGCCTCTGACGGCTTCATCAACTCCAATGAGTGAGTACTTGTTCTAAGTTTTTCCCCCTGCTTTGCCTTTTTCATTCATTCGTAGACTTCGTCTACGTCTCCTCGCTACCTCTCCCTCTTGCGTCTGTTATTTCTCGTCAAGTAGAATTGCCACCAACATTGCACCACCACGCAAAGCTTCTTCCCTTCACTTGAACATGCTTACAAGGGAACAAGACCACGGCAAATTATCCAGTTGCGGCGTCCTTTACGTCTTGTAAAAAATAGGTTGCGCATCATCGCCACTTTGCTTCTCCTTCTACGTATTTTTTCCTGCTCTTTACTCAAAAATTAACTGTCGGACTTTTCTTTCATCTTGCGCTTTTTGTGTTTTTGAGTGAGATTTCTTGAATGTATGTGATCTACATGTCTTGCTTTTATACGTCAGCGTAATGAAGGGTTTCTCAAAATGTCGTTTTCTTTTAAACCAACCGACTGCAAGGATATTTCCCACGCACCTCATTACCTACCTTAATTTTTAATAGCATTCAGTTTCTTCTTATTCAACTCCTTCGATCCTTTATCTCATTTTCATGTATAAAGCCTCTTCAGAAGTCGTAGTCATATATGGTGCGATAGGTATGTGATGCAAGTACATCGTTGCATAATAATTCCTTCTGTGCTGTATCATCATTATTTCAACGCAATCAGTCCCCGAAAAGACTTTGAACAAACCGTAACAAAAAGCAGCCCATTTCACAAGCTTTCTTGATTCTTGTAATTCATTATCCTATTCCCATCCCTCTCTTTGCTTTACCCTACGTCATACAATCAACCGAAAAAGTGTTGACATAAGCAAAGATGATTTAATGACTAGTGATCCTATTTTTCATTAAAAATTTGTTGATCACGCCGTATTTGTTGTTGCGAACGCAGTGCAGCTGCGCAAGTCTACTTTTACTTCTCGTTCGGCAGCAACTTGTCTCACCGACCGACTATTAAACGGGTGCTTTTTTCTCTGAAAACTGAATATTTCTCGAGACTGTTAAATCCATTATCAGCTCGTTGTGCTCCTCTACTCATCTCGTTTTTGTTGCTCGGTAAACTTTATGGGAATTAAAAAAGAACAGGTTACTCACAAAGCATTCCAAAGAAGATACAGCGATGATAGCACAAATTAATGTAAAAGTGTCGAGGAGATTCCTAGGAAATTATACGAGTCATGATCACGCATCATCATCAGCATAATCAACTTCATATCTCTCGTTGGAAAAGTTGATACTTGCTTTCTAGATCCACTATATATTTTTATTATAAATACGAAGTCCACTGTACGAAAATCGTCCCTCCCTGCCTGAATTTTATGTACATATGCATATTATTGTATACCGCTTCATTTATTTATTGAGTCCAGCACGCAGGATCAGATTAGAGAGAAACAAGTGAGGGAAGTTTTACTTTTTATATGGACCTCTCTTTCGGAGAGAGCGATACCGTGTGTGTTTCCCAAGGAATTTGATAATTTAGTAGCCAATTCAACTTTTATGATGATGTTGATTATGATGGTGAAGGATCATCATCATCATCATGCCATATCATCAAGTCTTTCTTTTCTTGAAAAAAGATTATGATTATGATGATGGGTATAATAATGATGATGCAATCTTTGGTTATCTTCTTGATGAAGTTCCAGTTCCAGCTTTTTATATAAATGCCGTATGATGCTATTATTCAAGGGAGCGTGGAACGGAAAAAGCTCAGAAAGAAATCCTTTCTTCTCCTTGTCATGCCGCTGTTGCAGCAGTAAAAATTCATGTAATATACATTATTTTCAAGGTTTGTATTCATAAATAGCTCGAGCATTTCGTGCATGAATTTTATAGTTTGTTTTATACAACTCCTATATTTTTCGGTGAGTTATTGTAATGTAGGATTGAAGCACACAGAATTCCGCCAAGATTTACCGGATAAACGTTATACGGGGCCTGTAAAAAGGAAAAAAGGTTGCATTGCAGTACATAGAGCATTTGAAAAGAATCACACATAATATAACGTCTCTTGTATATCTATTCACGAGGCATTATTCTCCTTACACACGTATAGAGTGTGGTAGTTTGGCTTTTATGGAGATAAAAAAGAGAACATGTGCTGTGGTAGGGTGCATCATTGTATAAAAACACTTGTATAGGTTTTTTTGTCAGCTCCTTCTGGTCATTATGTCTAGCGACCGCATCAGACAAACTGATTCCGTTTTCTTTCTTTCTATTCACCTAATGTACAGGCCATCTGTTTTCATAAAAATCCATTTAGAGAATTGTAAAGGAATGTGGAATTTGATTCTTATTTTGTCCATTTCCACCCTTGTGCACATTTTTATTGAGAGTATTGCATTTTTATGAGATTACTATAATTATGACACGGACTTGCGATATTGACACTAGGAAGAGGGAAAAGTGAGTGAGTATACCGACTGTAGTTGATGTTATTGGTAAAACTTATGTATGGGTCGTAGAGTACTCTTTTTATTTCAAATGCCGTATACATATCGAGTACTATGCAGCATCACGTATTAATCTTAAAGTTGTTCAGTTTTTAAGTAGATCACACCTTGAATTTAAGTAAACAGTGAGCCGACTGACCTGTAAGTGAGAAGAGGTGTTACAGTTCCACCAACGAAGGAGAATGATGAGGGATAAAGGTAGCTAAAAGTTTAAAAGCAGTATTATTCTGCATTTTCATCACAGACTGTGAGGAGCTCGGAAGAAAAGTATAAGCTTGCTGACCACGGGAGAGTAAGGGTAGCAGGTAGCGATGGAATGAAACAAATTATGAGAATAGACTGAAGTTACAAGAGAAATACAGTAAAAAAGAAGAATAAAAAAGGGAAATACGATTTCTGTTTCATTTTAGTTTACCGACAAGCAAATATTTTTCTAAGAAGAAATACATAAATATCGGAATCCTTATGACTTACTTAAGGTTTACACCCTACATGATGTTGTGCGGGCTTATGAGGATGCAATAAATGTATTATCAAGGGTTGACCGAGAAGGTCTTTTTACCTGATTTGTTTGAATTCCAAATACGTGCGTTAAAATCAATACCGATTCTCAGGTAAGAAGGGGTAAACGTGATGAAGGGCGCTTGTTTTTTACTTACCTCTTTTTGATGGACTTAAGCTAAGATATTTGTAGTATTGGGCACGCAATGTGCACCTGATACCGCAATATGTATGAACTGACCACAAATGTATATTTATCTCCAGAAGCTTGTGAGAGTTCTTGATAAATGTCACGTTCGCACTTGGAGTGTCGAAGGTTTTAGAGAATGAATTTGACTAAGGCAAAGACAATGGCTTAAAAATGCATTAAGAGTCATAGAAATTGGAAAACCGTAATTGAAATCGAAATATTATTTTAAAGGGGTGAAGAATGTCTGAATTTCATTATGATGTCGGGGCTCCGGGGGCAATATGCCTCTGAAAACATTCAATGTTGCTAATGACAAGTGGATAAAAAATAGATTGGATCAAACGGCTATCCAAACTTTAACAATTCCTTCGTTCTGCAATTTAACATGTTATGTTTGTTGTCACATTAATAAACTATGCAATCAATCAAAGAAAGGATGTTTTTTCTACAGAAATGAACTTTGAATTGAATTTAGTGTGACCTGTTACTCGGGTCTGGTTTTTGTTTCCATTATAGGAAACGATGCATTATACCTGGTTGGTCATGAAACGCTCATTATTTTTGTTCAAAGTAAGATTTTTGGTGGTTCCACTGCATCTTCAAACTGTCCGTCTTACTACATTGTCTTGTCATTACATATTGATATGTGATTTTACTTTTAGTCTCAACCAGAAAATTACAGTTTCTCAAGAAAATTTCATTTCAATGCATTTCGTGCAGTGCAAGGGAGTTGGAACTGATGATAGGTAATTTTTCGGATAAGTACACACGTATGCGATGAAATCGACCATAATTACATGGAGAAAACCACATTTTCATCCAAATGGTGCATACCATTTGGGGATTTATTGTATTTTAGAGAGTAGATTTTCTACGACTGTAGTTCTACTCGCAATATGATGGTTTATTTTTTGTCATAATCAAGAATTTTCTACATTTGTGCTTTGTCATTATTTTCGGCTGGAAAATTATGGGGTTTCAAAACGTGAATTTGAGCCGGTCAACTAGCACATTCGAAAAGGCATCCTCTTAAAACACATGTCGTGCTCAATTTCGTTAGCATCTCGTTTCTTTGTGTAGGGTCTTGGCATGATTACCACTGTAAAAGTACATTTTTTTCCTTGTGCTGTCTTTGTAGTTGTGATTGGATATTGCACCTCCCGAGCAATTTCGTCTGGATTTTGTGTTGTGAGGAAGTTGAGCAATTTTTCGCGTTTTTGCATGACTTCAATCAGCATTTGGCATGAAACGAATGCACTATTAGAAAAAATAAAACGCTTTGTAGTTTTTTTTCTTCCTAGAAATATAGTTTCCCCTTTTAGTTTCTCGCATTACCCCTCTACCGCTTGGATGGGCTCACTTCAGTTAGTAATGTGCATTCTGCACAATGCTTTCTCATGGTGCATTGCTTGTACCCCGCTTGAACCAAGTCCGAAATTTGTTTTGTGTCAAATGTCAATCTTAATCTAGTGTAACAGACAATAAGATGGGTGTAATCTGTTCTGTCACTACAGAAATAAGAAGAAGGCCGTTGACACATCCTCCTCCATCGTCCTTTTCACATACTCTGATGATGGACATAACCCTGTTAAGACCCGTGATGCAAAAACACTGTCAAGACATTACAGATCAGCTCAGAATCAAAAGAGGCGGAAGAATCACCGAAATAAGAATAGAAAGCGGAACCTCTGTCAAAGACACGCCATGTTTGTTGACTTTCAAGATGTTGGTTGGAATGATTGGATTGTCGCTCCTCCTGGTAAGCACTAATCTCTTTTCCAGTTTTTTCCAATTGTTTAAGTAGAGAAGATGCATTATTGGTGAATGGTTTCAAATGTCAAAGCAAGCTCAGCACATTGTGTGAGAATGTGCTTGCATGAGATTGGACTAACTATTGGACACGACAATAGTAAAACAAGTCTAACGTTCATAATTTGTCTGGTTTGATTACAGGTTATGCAGCCTATTACTGTTCCGGTGAATGTCCTTTCCCAATGGCAGAACATCTAAATGCCACGAATCATGCTGTGATTCAGGCTCTGGTTCACTCGATGAACCCAGGGCTGGTTCCCCCACCATGTTGCGTGCCAACAAAGTACTCAAGTCTTAGTCTGCTCTACACGGACAGTTCGGACAAGATCGTTTTAAAAAAATACAACGAAATGATTGTCGACAGTTGTGGCTGTAGTTAGTCATTTATCACTCAGATTTGTCCAGGAATAGAAGGAGAACCAAAAAATAATGCAATACTAGGCTATTTTCTCTCCAAAACTGTATGCATTATCGTAATCACTATGTACAATCAATGTTTTGGTGGCATCAACCAACAAGAGTATTATTTTATACCAATTACAACATTTTTCGAACGAGGGGGACGGGGATCGAAACGGAGAATTTTTGAAAAAAATTCCTTGGTTTTGTGTCTATTATCCGCTCGGAAGGTAGACATTCTGTGGTAGCTTACTAACATGGATCCGACTGCGTTCTTTAACAGAGGACGCTGTCACAAAGCCCAGAGTTTGTGGGCTAGGGCAAGACCACCGAGGCTCCTGGAGAGAATTGCATTCTTGAAAATGGAGTCGTTTTTTTACTCCCGGGCGGAAGTCATTTAAGAACGGAAGATACCGGAGTTCACTTTATTTAATAAAAGGCGACATTTTACGTATTTACTTTCAACATTATTCTGTGTGCTGGTCCTTTGTCAAACCTAAGTATATTATATACACTATATTTACATTAATCTTATATATATATATATGTGTAGTAATGCTTTTACCGTACTTAGTTTTCTATGATGTATGAAGTACCTTAAAAATATCAGTATAATTACGTTTTAAATGTACATTTTAATAGGATATAATATAAAATGTAGGCTGGGAAAAACGAGAAAAATGTTTTGTGAAATCCACTATTATATATACAGAGAGGAACAGAGATGTGAAAGTCATCACGTTTTCAACATGAATGTAGATAGTGTACAGTATTAGCAGTACAGTAGGGGTAGATAGAGTATGTTTGCGCTTTGGGATTATGGAGTAGGAAAATGATTCGTCACATCCGAATTATTTCTGGCGAGGTGTAATTTTATGTCAAACCAAATGTTTTAGATGGTTTTTTAAAATGTAGAGATTTTCTTTCCAGAAAAAGACAAGCTGAAAAGAGGCTATGAAAATAATTATTAGTTTATACTTTATATTGCTTTCTAACTCAACATAAGCATGATGATGATGGGAACATTATTTTAATACTGAAAATGTGATACTGTTTTCAACGTTGGTCTGCATACACTTTGATGCAACGATTGCAATTAACGGCATGCTTTCATGCTTTTGTAAATATGTATGAACACTAGCGCTTGTTAATGTTATAGAAAAACATATAAAATGAATATTAATAAAACGATTTGAGAGTGTAAATAACGTGAAACTTTGTATGAGAATAATGTACATAGTAGTGTGTAAGGCCAGTTTTTATGTTAGATAAATGAATGTTAAAGTCGTTAAAGTTTGATACACAGACACTGTACGTCAATTAGTAACCTTAATATTCACACTAGCAGCTTCAAAGTCATATATTTATTTTTCGGATCGATAAGTGTAACCAGCGTGTGTAATATATAATAGCCGGGATGTTGCAAGGCGAGATTCATATTGTAACTTGTAACTCATAAGAAAATACCTAAACTATACATAAATACATAAGAGAGCAATATTATACAATATATGATGATAACGTGTACTGTGTTGATAACATATATACAAAAGGTGAAAAACTTGGAAAAAGTATTAAAAGTTGAATGAAAGTTGAAGAATTCTAAAATTGTTGTTTGAGCACTTGATGTTGATTTTCATTATTCATTTAGTTTTTTTTATTTTCATATATATTATGATGATACTTCGTCTACATTTTTGGGATCTCAGATGGCGTACAATCAAAAGTAAAATCACGATGAAATGGCCACTTGCATCACCGATATTAACTAACCATTTTTTTGCCTCCACGACCATGGGGAGTCAGTTTAAAAGAACTAACTTTAATTCCCTAATTTATACACTTTCAACTTCATCCATTTCATCTCACGAACATTATCTTCTCTGCATATACTATCATGCTATGCATATCCCCTAAATTGGAATACACGCTAAAACAGAAAATGTCTCTTCAGACCAAGTTATTATATGCCATTATACACCATTTATTATGCAATTTCCTACTTGAAGCAATTGAAACAGGGGATGGAGAGACCTTGCTTTCTGCATTCTCACTCAGTCTCTAAACTGTGGTCATGCATGAATTGACAGTTCATGAAACAAAAAGGACTACACAGCTAGCATTAAACACGCTAATATTTTTCCACATGCACACATTATTATGTTGGTACACGAGGGGATTGACAAAACTCCATAATACTTTTAATAATAACAACCTTTATTTCTACTTTGGCCAGAGAGTAATAATAATGGTATGACACAACAATCCATGTCATTTGCTGTTATCACGGTGTTATTATTACACAAACCTTAAGCCAACATGATGTACACAATAAGTCAAAATAACTAGTTTACATAAACAAGACGATGTCGAGGAAATGATTTGGGTTGGAGATGTGATGATCATGATGATTTTATGACTTCAGTCTTTTCCTTTGACGATCCAAAAGTGAGGAACATAAAATGGGATGATAGATCACGCACTCATATTATTACTTGCTTTATGATGCAACAGTGAGAACAGGAAAAGGAAAGGTAGGTGGTATTTTCAAGTAATAATATCATTTTCCATCTGCCATCAAGCCCTTAAATTATTTCAAGGGAAACACATCCGACGACACGGATGGCATACAGATAAAAAGTACTTGGAGCTATTTGTCTTTGCGTTTTCAACTTCAAACTAGTGCTCAGGGAAAAAGTGATATGGTTTTGCTTTAAGCTATATAATATGATACATGCAAGAAAACTCACATGCAATGATGCAATGCAGGTGATTTTTATGGACGACCTAGGAGTAAAATGAAGGAGAAAAAACATGGAAAACACCCTAATAGTGTCTTCATTTCACGATACACACATTCTAGTTGAAAAGGAGTGGATATTACTACTTTCTATCCTTGACTTCAAATTTTACAATTCATCTCTAACATCTTATTCCATATTGAGAGAATCATGCAGTATATTGCCGCTTGCAGTTGTAATTTTGTAAAATTAATGCATTTTATGTACTCTAGAATATTGTTGTATCAACAATATCTCAATCGGACTTGAAAATGGGTAAATGACTTTTCAATTTTTCCTGCGACCACCATTGAAGAGGTACTTATTTCATGAAGATTATGAGTCTGTTTGGAAAGAAAGATATTTATGAATCAGTAAACAGTTCATCCTTGGTGGCTTTCCACTTAGCAGCATTTCCATGTTCAGAATTTCAACGAATTATAATTGCTTTAAAAAATGTATTCTACGTCGATTTGCCTTCCTTCCCTCATAAATTATACCGAAAATTGTAAAGAAATCGAGTGAAAAAACTGTCATCGCTATCTTATCGCAGGGGAGTGCAAATGGAATTTTTACAATGCATCTCACACTCACGTAAAATGGAGCCTCGTGTATGGAAAAGCTAGCGGCAGAGTCATCATTTGTCAAAGATTAAAAGAAAAATTCAAGAAATGTTTCTTTTTCGCTAAAACCTTTTTCGTTCGTAAAAATTGAGACGAGACAAAGTTGTGGACCACCATCCAGACATTGATGGAATTCATCTTATCCCTTAAGATAAGACAATGTATGGAATTTCCTTTTTCGGGAAAATCTCAAAAGTCTTATCAGTACGATCAGGAATGATCGGCAGCTGTAAATGAAAAATCAGTCAGATTGATGTTGCTCGCACTCATCATAATAATCCTATTGAGCTCAACGTTTTCAAGTCATTTATCTTCCTCCACAACTCTCAAGACCACCAATGAAGGAGTGAGGTTGAAAGTAGTAAGGGATTTATTTAGTTTGAGAAATCACTTTTACCATTATGAACCAGAATGTCAAGTTCGAACTATTGACTGACGGATATTTTCCGACAATCTACTGCACTGCACATGTTGGTACAAAATATGCAGTAATGAAGAACATCACCAGGTTGGCATTCAGCTAAATAATTCCATTAAACGAGAATCTGTAACAATAATCGGACATGATAAGTGCTAAAAGCTAATAAATCTAACATACGAGTTTTCTTTGAACAGTATTGCATTTTCTGATTATGTTATTTCTCTGATTTTACGTCTCGTTTTTCATTTCACTAGTAAAAACCTTATGCCAGATAAGTTCATGGAATTGTCTGTATAAACGTATCCTGTGCATTATCAAAGTTTGCCGATAACGCCCGAAACAAAGGTAGTGCTGGAGGGGGCTCTGTAAAACCACATTATATCCAGAAACAATTACAGCCCAATCATCGTTATTTATTTTGAGGCTCTCGTTAAGTTGAAAGATCCAGCTGTGTGAAAGACTACATATATTCATCTTTTCTGGATGACTTTATATCAAGAGATGCGGCAACACTCCAGTCGAGTTTAATGCATACACGCACCTCTCCCGATTCTGATTACAATCCTTTCTCACAGGGAGAGACAGACGATAGGCAGCTGAGTTTCCTTTTACGTCAAAAAAGGGGTATGTACTTTCAAAATTATATGAAAAGTAGAACGACCAACAACCGCGAGAAATAAGGGAATGACTCATCTCATCTCATTTGCCTTTGAGAATGAAACAAGTAACAAGAAGAGCAGAGGGAAAAACCAATGATGATCATTGAATCATTGTTTAAAGAGGAGTAACGCAAAACGCAACGCATCAACAATAACAATTTACTCGAGATGATGTGTGGTAGAGTACGGAACGCATCAAAGCATTCATCATTACTGTTGGTGGCCTTAAACCCGTGTGGTACGATGCACTCTGTGTGAAGTGGAGAGAAACCAAGTGGAGATTTCTTGAATGAAATTTTTACCTTTTCCAAGTCTTCCTCTTACCATCCATGTCCATTTCGCTAAATCATCATTTTTCTCTTATCTCCTCCACTCCAGTCTTTTGTCCATGAAAGAGGTAAAGTAAATACCGGCCGAGTACACTTACTTACCTTGAAGACTAAATGAAATGAGAATATTTAACAGATTTTTTTTCTATGAAATTGTCTGCTTGTTGAAACACATAATAAGAGGTGCGGCTGTGTGCCTAGGAACAAAGTAAAACAATGTATTCCTTGGTGCCTCCTTCCTCTCTTGTCTGTTTAATGCATTTTTCCAAATCATGTAACAATGTGTACATTTCTCGTTATCATTGCTGTCAGCAAAAAAACAAATATAATTTTTTTGTACCAGCCTCCCCCTTCTTTCTTGGGAAGTGATGTGTGGTAGTTTATTATATAATGACACAGCTTTTATACAGTTACACTTGGTTTTCGGGAGAAGGAAAGTGTATTTTGTGGAATGAACAGCCGACACAGTTTAATTTATGGTGGTACGGCCATTTAGGAATTTTTCTTTGTAGGTAATCAAAAGTATGTAAGAAAGTAAGTTATGGGGAGCTAAAGGCAAGTCATTGCTCTTCTCGTGAAATATAGCAATAATAATACACAATTATTGTATTTCCCCATGTTCCTTTAGTCTATATGTGAAATTTCTGCGTTTCTTCAGTGACTGACAAGTAGAGTAGATTGAATGTAGCCGCAAGCGAATCCTGGTGGATGGTCTTGAGTAGAAAATGCGGCTCATCATCAGACAAAAAGACGTGAGCAAGGCGGATGTAGTTATCTTTATGGAGAGGGAAGGTGTGTGCATCTTTTATGTTTTAGAAAATATGCTTTAGATTTGAGAAAGAAACAACAATGCCGAATTTAGGAAAATAATTTAGTTGAGAATTCTGGTGGGAATTGATGACGATGATTTCAACCTTTCCTTTGTGCTGTTCCGATACGTATGAAGAATGGCGATACCGAGTACATGACAGTAAGGGAAGATGAGCTATGAGCTTCGTTGGTGTTCGAATTCTACAACAAGAGAGACATAAAAGGTTTTGCTAACGTTTGCATGATAAGTACACATCATGACATTAGTTCATTGTCCATATCCTTTAAAGTTTAGTGATATTTAACTTAACCAACCAACTTAACCAACCTTAACCAACTTATTCAAATAAAGTTAAAGCAGGTACTCAACCAGCAAACATAAGTGAAAAGAATTCTCGCGCGACATCTATGACTATTTTTCCAATGTATTCTTCTATCAAAAATCCAACTTTTTGTTTCATAGTCTACACGTTAATTTATATTGGTTTCCCACATTTCCAACTGTTAGTTTCGGTTTTATAAGTTTTAACTACAAAATATTCCTAACGATTTGGTGACACGGGGAGCTGTTAAGATTGTCCTGACCATGTTTTGTTGTGTCTTTCAGAAAAGTAAGTAAGTACCTGAGAAACTTGCAATTGAAACAAAATACATCAAGGTTAAATAGAAGGTATAATGGCTGTTAGATATAAAGGTTAAGTGTTATGTGAAAATTAGGTTTATCGTTGCAACCTCACTAAAAATATTAAATGTAAACGCAAATAGTTTTTGAAACAAATTATAAAACAGTAAATTAAATTGTGCGTAAGATGCAAAATGCAAGCGTTCGCGTTATGCCACTTTTACGTATCCAGAAAATTAGTCCTTTATTAAACTGGCACGTTTGGATATTATCTACTCATTTTAAATGTTGCATACAAATAATCACGAACTGAAATTCCTGTTTGCAGTAGATTTGTCTCCATAATCAAACGTATGTGCTCAACTTTCTCTTTAATTGAGGTTTGGCTTGCACAACCTGTCCTCTGTTTCGACATTAAAGGGTAAACAAATACAACGTCCAGGAAGATTCATACTGGTTTCTTTGCAGTAAGCACCTTCAACGCACCCAGTTCTCAAAACACTTATACACCTCTGACCTTCCGGGTCAGTGCAGCATTGAGCCCCTGCTAATCCCACACAAGAGTTGCTTTCAGGATCGTACACATGCAGAGAATCCCGACAACTGCAAATTCCCTGTTTGCAAACTAACGGAATGTTATTGTCACAGTCTCCTTTTTTGTTGCAAGACATGCCAACTCCAGCAGTACAATATCCCAAGCGATTTTCCACAAAACCAGGTTTGCACACGCATCTAAATGATAGTCCATTTGGACCATACGATTTACATATTGCATTTTTCAGGCAGCCTGTACTAAATTTGCTGAACCGAATCCCGAGCTCTGTTGCAGGTGGGGTGCAAGTACCGCCGACTTTACTGCGACAAGATTTTCCGTGGTACTGGTACAATTCCGAGTTTTCGCATTCACACTTGTTATCTACGCACAAAAGACCTGCTTCAGGATTACACTGGTCCTTGTTGCTGCATTGCTTTCCAAATGCTAACCGACACTTTTTATCTGAAGTTGCTTCATAATTTTGTGAGCAATTACATAGGTGTCGATTGTTTTCACCTGGTACACATTCTGCGTGATTTGTGCATTTGTTGTAATAAGGATCTTCAGGATCACATATTTCTCCAACAAAAATCCTATTATAATTTGGTTGCGGATGAGGAGTATCCATAAAGTTGTCATTTTTATTGGGGTTTTTGGAAATGCGTTTACCATCTGGACTGTTCCGGTAAATAATCCCTCCTGAAGGAGATGGAAAGCTTGCTCGGTAGGTGAAGTTGCCATTGTATGGATTGTAGTTATTCCATGGATTTGGCAACGCGGGCGGTGGGTTTGCCGAGAGGAAACTATTGAAATACATCACAAATACGACAATGAAAACTGTAGCGTATCTGTCATGCTTTGTTCTTATTTCACCCATATTGGCTAAGCTAAGCGATTGTATGAACGAAATAAACAAAATCTTAGTTTTTAATGCATGAATAAAATGAAATTGGAACACATGCTCGATCTATGAAGTCAACGAAGGTTGCTGCGGAACTGGATTGGTGTGAGAATAGTTGGTGATAGTGAGAACTGTGTTGGTAAATGATGGCATTATTTCAGCCGTTTAAGAGGTCTCCAATATCGCCGAGTAACATTCATATGTACTTGAGGGCAGTTTACTGGGACAAAGTAAATTATTTTGACCGTTCATTGTCAGAGTTAGAGTTTATGGATGTGCAAAATACATGTTTTACAGAGTGTTTTGACTGGTTCATACTTAGATAGTAGTATGATTCAGCGTCGTTCAGCGTCGAGTAATGTCAAATGAATGCAATACTGTTATGTTTTATTTAGTTGTACTGTAGTATTTATGTAACTTTTAAANTAGTTGTACTGTAGTATTTATGTAACTTTTAAAAAATTAAACGATTTGACATTGATACTTTGTTTTTGTGCAACAACACAAAATTTCCATCATCAAGTACCAAGTATGGAAATTGAATAGTACTAGTTGTGAGACGAAAAATACTTCATAATTCATACCCTATACTCGTATATATATATATCATGTTTTGTTTTATTTTCCACACACAGCAACATTATTAAAATACTTCTGACATATCAGAAAATAAAATATTCTCATAATTACGAGTTTACTCTAATTTGTTGTGCAGTACAGACTGAGACTGTACTGTACAGTTACAAACTGATTACCAGGATCACATTAAGCCCACAAATCAAAGATTAAAAGTTAACATTTCTTACATCATCGAACGAATGGAACAAAGACGAACTATTTAATTAGTTTAAATCTGAATAGAGAAACAATAATGCTTGTTGTTTGCCTTAACCTTGTTTCAATACTTTCAATTCGTTACGCATATAATATAACCAGAATAAAGAAAAACCCGTAGGTTTAAGATAATGATATCTTTGTATTGTGGCTTCTCTTTGCTCTTTGTGTAAGTTTCAATATCATAATGGCAGCATTCAAAAGATATCAAAGCAATTTTGCTGGGTTACTTCATTGAGAAAGCATGTCACATATTACTATAACATTCTCCAAGCACTTCCATTTGACATAATACCTAAAGTAATTAAATATTGATATTGATGAATCATCCATGCGGAATAGCAACGACAAGGAAAACGAAATATTAAGAGGATGCCATTACGTTTGAAAATAGAACATGCACATAATATTATTGCCGTGATTCAACTACTCACTCCTGCCGAATCTAATGTCTGAACTGACGATGACAACATGCTTCTTAAATTACGAAGCTCACATTAGACTATTCCTTGACAAGTATTAGACTGCAGGTGTTCGTGTGCATTACTAGATACTACTTGTTGGAGTTTACTTTCTGACGGTCTGGTTTTTCTATCGGAAGCAGTAAACATGGCTAGATTTAGTTACATATTAGGATTTATAGTTTTAATTTTTGTTTTAAAAACTCCGAGCTTAATTTGTGAAAATATAACAGAGAACTATACTGCTGAAGAATCAACTTCCTCTCCATTTCAATCGAGTTCACAATCACCTACTACGAATCAAACAATGACTGAAACCTTCCAGCTGGAAAATTACACGCTTGTCATGGACAAAAATCAAACCAAAAGTGATAAATATGGAAGTGTTGTGGAGCACATATCTACTCCACTTCAGCTGAAAGAAATGCCTCCTCCCAGTTTAATTGAAATCAATCCAACGGTGCTGTCTCATACGTTATCAGAAATTAATGAAGTGACAACATCTCCAAAATCGAATTCAGAGATTATTCAGTCGGTTACGGACAAACCAAGCACAGTAATAACGGAAACAATTTCAAATGAATATTCAAACGTTCCAAGCATCCTAAGTATCATCCCTAACACTCCAACATTTGTCCTCAATGGGAATGCCACTGACTACAATCAATCTTCCAAAACAGATTCTATTATGGCAGATTCTAAACATTTACATTCAAACGTTCCAAGCATCCTAAGTATCATCCCTAACACTCCAACATTTGTCCTCAATGGGAATGCCACTGACTACAATCAATCTTCCAAAACAGATTCTATTATGGCTGATTCTAAACATTTACTCAACCATACAACAGCAAGTTCAACAAATAATTCAGACGACGGAAATTTTTCGTCTAACACTATTGCTACGGAATCAAAACTGCCCAGTCCACCTCCGTATAGTCCGAATATTACAGAGAAATTATTGGCTGGGAATACGTCTGTTGAACGGTTTGACAAGGGCAGATGTCAAAGATGTCACGAGCATCGAAACCAATGTTCCCGGAATATCAAAGAATCCTAACGCAACTTTCATCCCTCAAGAAATCCAAATAAATCCCACAAATAATTTGCTAAGGTAGACACATACTTTCACTTCCTTTGAAAAGTTACATCACTGTTATTGAGATTTTATTATTATGTAGTTTAATTTGTATATAGGTTCCCAAACACGGAGAAAAACAACTCTGACATCAAAATTAACAGCGATATCCAAACCACATTTGCACCTTCCAGCGGTGACCTTGAAAATCACAGCGAGCAATCTACACAAAACATAGTTATGAGTATGAGTGTAGTAAAAGAGGAGAAAAACAATATGACAATAGTTGACGCAAAAGCTGAAATTTCAGGTTCCACAGAAGGCACCACCGTTGAGAGTACTTCAACCCATGAAACGACAAAAAGTGCATCAAGCACAACTATAGTTTCTACCGATAGTGCTCCAATTGCAAATGAATCAGATGCACGTGTCCCTACTGCAAACGCAACAGAGGTGAAAGTTGATGTACTACAGGATTATAATAAGAACGATTCTATAATTCCGCCGTTACTAGAAGTTAATCGAAGCTCCACGATTGCTTCTGTAGATAACAATATGGTTTCTTTAACACCAATTGTATTACAAATCAGCAATGTTACCCAACTCTCGAAACCTCTCTCATCCTCGTCCACAACTGAGCAAACACAATATGAAACCGAGAAAAAAGCAGGAAACTGTAATAATGTTCATGATTTTTTCTTGTATCTTAGAATGCACACGGCTTTGTGTATAGCAATCATTGTAGTCGTACTTCTGGGTGTAAGTTTAGTATGTTTTGTGCTTGTAGCATGTGCATTGATAATCAAATATTGCGCACTTGGTGTAGCAGCGTTATACAAGAAAGCTA